>JAATHB010000886.1:0-10438 GCA_014822075.1 Fusarium buharicum
GAACAGAAGGCCTAGGCTAGACTTGCCCATCCCCAGAGCCAAAATCCCGAACCCCGCGTTCTATGGCGCGCTAAGCTTTAACACGTGATGCCCACATACAGGGTGACATCATTATCAAGCTCCCCAAGCTCCAGCTTTAAGAAGGGAATGTACGTACTATTAAACCTTCCCGCCTTGTCACTCTTGTCTCCCTCAATCAAATCAGCCTATTTTGCCCTTGTTGTTTGTCTGTCTTGTATAACAGAGTCACTACTCGTCATATAATACAGCAAAAACACTCGACCAAAAGTGCGGGGTGAACGCTATCAGTACATTCCTGGGACTGTAACCGAAAACGTTCCGTCCCTCCAACTCTTGGATCGCCCAATCGTCCACGCGTTTCGCCCTCCTCTTTTGCAAGGACAATCTCAACCCCAAGGCTACCAGTGCTTGGATACCACCTTAGCGCCTGCCTTCCCGCTTCTGCTGTGCCCTCCCAGATTGTGCTTGTGCCGCATCTGACCTCCTCCTCTGAACCTGAACTTCGGCGTACCTTCTTCTTTCAGCATCTCCCCTGTTTCTCCAGATTAAACGCCGATCTTGACATTTGTTGTTCTCCGGAAGATCATCCCCATTCCCTCTGCGCCCGTGTCAGCTTTATTAGACACGCATTGCGCCTTGTCAATCTTCGAGACTTTACACCTCTATTCCTCAAGTACCAACCACCAACAATGCTGAGCCGGCAATTTGCACGCGCCGCCGCGGTCACCCCGCGTGCTGGTACCCGAGCTATGAGCTTGACTGCTGCTCTCCAAGGTCGCACGCCTTCTTTGGGTGATGTCAATCCCACTCACGCAGAGGTCGACAAGTTCAGTCAGAAGCAGAAGGAGTTCCGGGAGAACCTGGTCGAGGCACAGAAGAAGCGAGAAGCCAGTGCGTTCCCCTCTCACCCGCAGCCTGCTAACGTTCCCTTCGAGAGGCCGGTTGAGGGCTCACAGAATGACAATGTAGGACGCACCGAAGAAGTCAAGGAGCCTGAGCCGCCACGCAAGGCGGGCCCTCTGACAAACCTCATTTACGGTACCAAGGAGGGTCGTGAGCTTGACGCTCAGCTCGAAGCGAGCTTTAGTCAAGTTCTCGCCCGTGGCAAGTATGTCCACTCGATCGTCCTCCACGAGGTCAAGCCTGATAAGGTCGATGAATATGTCAACCTCGTCGGCAAATGGTACCCTAAGATGGCCAACGCCCCCGAGAATAAGGTGAACCTGGTCGGAAGCTGGCGGACAGAGGTCGGCGACTGCGATACTTTCGGTACGTTCTTCGGCTTCATTTCTTAGGAATTGAGTTTACTAACCGAGGGAATAGTCCATATCTGGGAATACCAAAAGTACGAGGGCTACCACCAATCTCGATATTCCATTACCCACCACCCCGAATTTGCAGAGTTCGACAACAAGCTAAAGGGCTTGATTAACTCCAAGAACATCTCGTTAATGCAAGAGTTCTCTTTCTGGCCAACAGCTCCTCCACGATCGCTGGGTGGCATCTTTGAGCTTCGCTCCTACACACTGCACCCCGGCAACCTTCTCGAGTGGGAGACTCACTGGCGACGAGGTCTCAAGGCTCGTCGTGAGGTTATGGAGGGTGTCGGCGCTTGGTTTGTCCAGGTTGGTGACCTTAACACGGTTCACCACCTGTGGCAGTTTGCCAACCTCGAGGAGCGTCGCGCTCGCCGTGAACAGAGTTGGCAAGTCGAGGGCTGGAGCGACACAGTCCACAAGACAGTGCCTCTGATCCAGAGCATGAAGTCGAGGATCCTTGTTCCTATGCCCTGGTCTCCCGTCCGATAGATGCTCAATAGCGGTAGTGTCTCAGTCAATGGAGCGATCCACACGGAACTGGCCGACTTGAACATACCACCTGTACGAGATTAGAGGTCATCAACTCTCTGCATATTTACTGCATTTTTTATATGTTCATGGGTTATCATTGTTTTCTACTGTCTTAGCGGAGGAGCGACGGAACTTGGGTCATGGACTGCATGTACAAATGTACTATCTACCATTTCTACAGATTCGGTTGGACGGAATTGGCATCCAAAATATGACGATTTCGCAATTTGTCATTGATCATAAACGCTCGTGAAACCAGAAGAAGCAATCCCGTGAATGAACCAGGGTCAATATTACGTAGTCGCCATCCATAACGCCAGGGTATCCAATCAATTTACATGCAATGCAAAGCTGCTCGCATGGCCTCCTTTCCCCTCACTGCTAAGTGCTACGAGTCGACGCTCAGAACCTCCGCTATATTTCTCCGCGCCTGGCCAAGCATGTGACTGAGGTAGCTGAGCTTGGACTGAATGGATATGAGACTCGGATCTGCGCTTTCTACGCGTACCTTTTCACGGACGTAGACTTCCTGAATATCATTACTGTTCACATCGGCTGCCGACCGGGGCTCCGGGGTATGCCGCGCACTGCCCCGCCTCGAGCCGCCAATGTCGGACCCCTGCGTATTATATCGGAAAATGGTGTCCATCTCGTCATGTTCCAAACGACGGACAGTTCCGATGGCGAGACCCAGCTTGGTTCCAAAGTGGACATGGGCATGTACGGGCTCAAGAGCACGCAGCCAGAGAATTATACAGCTCTCTTGAAGACCGAGATAGAAGCTCAGGTTGGGCCCGATTGATGGGACAAACTGGCTTGGTGGACATGAGCACATCTGCCAAGCAGGATCAGAGTCTGTCAAAGGAGGTCCCTTGAGAAGAGCCAGCGAATCGGTGAGAGAGTCGGCGAGGATACTGAGAGTAGAAGCGAGAGAGCTGGCGTCCTGTGGCTTGGATAAGATGATGGAGAGTAGGTCAATAGATTGGTTGAGGTGGCCATGCAAAGCGTCGAGACCTTGAATGTGAATGACGTTGGAGGGGGATAGCGAAAGCGTTTGGGGAGGTATCGTTCGGAGCTGGAGATGAATAGACTGGATTTTAACGGTGTCAGCTTACAGAACGGAAATAGACAGGTGGGGAAGAGATTTAAGGTGGCCTTACGCCTTTGACGATGCGAGTGCCCACGCGCGTGAGCGTGCCTTTTACTTTTTCATTGCGCGGCGTGCTCATGACGAGGGTGCTGCCCGGATCGATGGGCGCGAGGAGCGCATAGCAGTCCTCGAGGCCATGTTTGAGATCGCGGCAGACCTCAAGTGTTTCATTGACAATCCACTTGAGCTCGCGCACCTTGTCGAGATGAATCAGCATGGTGTATTCTTGTGATATGCGCATGCGCTGGGTTGAGCTGCTTCATCGTACCTGGGTTTCGGAGGCTTTAACCCTGAGCTCGTCCGACGATACTGGAGGCCAGATTGCAATAGACATGGTGAGTGGGTGCCTAGTGGGTGATTGTTGTGCGGAATTTAGTGTAGGCAGCCATGAGAATAGAGGGCAGCGACAAGAGGAGGTCGTTTGGTGGAGTGATCGTGGTAATTCGAGCGACTTGGAGATGGAGGATTCGCCCAAAAAGAGACCAGACCAGGTGAGCTTGAAGCTTGAAGGTGAGGTGACGTTGTTAGCGGGCCAGTGCATTAAGGTCTAGCGTTAGCGTGCAGCAGGGTAGGCGGCTGCGCCACAGAGGGTATGGCGTTTTTCAGCTCACCTCGAGTTTTCGACAACGAGTGTCAACTGCCTGATGCTTGAGAAGAAAAAGATGAACAGGTAAACCATACTCAGCCAAGCCTTTGCACAGTTTATTGGCTTGCGTTACTCTAAATTAAAACTTTATCTCGATTGAAGATATTAATCATCCTTTGGTACTCCCTGGTAAGAGAAAATGAAACTATCGCGGTAGTGGGGTGTATCTCAAACTCTCTCACAGCATTCCCTCTCTCACTTTTACTTCAACTTTATTTTGTCGGACATTTCAACAACAAACATCGCCTCACATTAGAAATCACGAGCCCAGAAACTCGCATTGAGATCGAAGTAACTTAGAAATCACTCGAATCATTGTACTCAAATTACAGATCCTCTTTCAGCACTCATTTGAATCATCATTAGGCAGCAGAATCTAACAACAAAATCGACATTATGGCTTCAACTGAGGCTACTAAGGGCTCCAAAAAGGTGGTCGGTACATTAACAAAGCTGCCTCCTATTTCGCAAGGTACAGTCACTGCATTTTCTCACAGACGAATGACTAACAGTCCTCTAGGCTCCCGTGTTGAGAAACGCCCCTTAACCAGGCGTCAACCTCCAGCATCATCCAAATCACGCATCATCTACGTGTCCTCCAGGACACCCTTTATGGCTGCCGTCAAGCGCGCTCGCAAGCAGCTTGATGCCTCGCTCAAGACCACAAACGCGGCGCCCAAGCACGCGTCGGTACACTCGCGTATTGAGGCCCTGAAGCGGACCGGCGGCGGTGAAGTAGACAGTGCTGTTGTCACAGTTGCCGGCACGGGGAGGGCAATCGAGAAGACGCTCGCAGTTGCGGGCTGGTTTGAGCAGGAGGGCGATTGCGAGGTAGAAGTCACGACAGGGACCGTTGGAACCGTGGATGATGTAGTAGCAGAGGGAGACGAGGAGGATGAGAGCCGCCTGAGGAAACTGAGCTGCCTAGAAGTTCGGATCAAGCTCAAGTGAGATAGCTCCGCGGACACGGTGATAAGGATCTACAGACACGGCAGCAGCGTGTTGTACTGATCTACAAGTGAGTTACCTCGCATATGCATACTTTTTCGGCATAATATTTGCTGACAATTTCCTATCCAGACATTTTCTACGGCGTCCGAGTCGGAATGCGCGGATATGTAATACGGTCCACCAAAAGATCCCAACTCGACAGTATCGAGATCTGAACTGGCTCAATGGCTGTTGTTTGAGGAGTTAAGGACTTTTGGGCCGCTGATCCGGAGGTCTGGGTCAGCTCGGTACACAATGATTATGAATCAAGCAAAGTAATCCCCGTCTGACATTTGGACAAAAGTCACAAGGCCGACGGTATTTCGGGTTGAGTGGTTAGGAACTACTCATCGAATTCGACCGAATAGCTGTTGCGGGGGAGAATGCACAAGGGCGTTGTCCTGCTTGATAATCCATCAAATGCATGCTTCTCTTCACATGGCGTAAGCCTATTGTTTCGTTCCGAGTACGAGGTAGATACCCATTATAGATTATGTCGAAAAATATGGTGGAGGCGTACGGTGACTCCGTGCTAAATATATAATTTTGAGAAGAGGATTCAGTTCGTCGCAATCCCAAATGAAGCATAATATAAAAAAGACAGTAAAATTTCCAACAAATCTACGCCGCTGAATGCATCGTCCAGTCCAACCTAATCCAATTCATTCCCTCCCATTCGTCGGCCGGTCAAAACTTGACACGGGCGTCAAACCCAACTCCTGTGGTGCGCCGAGGATCCGTTGTCCACTAGGACCCTATGCAGTGCTAAATGTCGTTTCTTATAAGTCATTCGGTCTCGCTGTAAGCTTATGTAACACGGTACGCACTGCGTTCATGATTAGACACGACATGCCTTTGTAAAATCAGTATAGTATGAGTCAAACTTACTCAATAACCAAGTGCTCGCCACGCCACGCACCACTGGCCACCCACAATCCGCAGTTGACAATCTCGGCGTATCGCTTGTCAGATGTCTTGAAGGTCGCAAACATGCGGAATCCGTAGCGGCGGGGATCAATGTCTTTGGGTGTTCGGGGGCTTAATAGAGTATCGAGGACGTCTGCAGGTCCTGAGAGGGAGCCACGCGTGCGCATCTCGAGCCTATGGCCAATCAGCTATCACATGTAATCACTCGAGAATTCTTTTACGAATACTCACAGCGCGGGCTGTTCGTCGCTCGTCTGGACGACAAAGGCGCCCTCTACAAGCCTCATGGGCCTGAAACCGCGTGCCTGGCCAAGATCATATCCGCCTGCCTATACAACGCACATAAAATCCTCCTCAGTCAGCCATGAATTGGACAAGAGCGCAGAATCTATTGGGGGTGTTTTTGGGGCGAGGAAAAAGTGGAAACGTACAATGACGCGGCCGTGGCCAAAAGACCCGGACCAAACTCCTGCTGCGACTGTTGTGATCTCCTTGGTGTTGCCTGAATCTACATGGACGGCCTCCTGGTTTAGACGGACGGCGATTCGAAAATCAAAGTCGAGAGCCGGCATGGGAAAGGCGAGACCTGGGCATGGAAAGTGGTTGAGAGAGCGTTGGCAGGCCTCCTCGACGGTTCTACAAAGAATCAGAGCAAAGTCAGCAAATCTACGTCTAAGATATTGTCCCGGGGAAGAATTCCTGCTCAAAACTTACTTGCCAGGTCCCTCTCGACACTCGCGCTCAGCTTGTACTCTATATAAAAGACCCCCGTCGTTAAAACATCCACTTGCGCTGCTTGTTCCGGCGTCGCAGAATTGTTGCGCGTGTGTGAGCGGCTCATGAAGAGGTGGTATTCTAGTATCCCACTCGGCGGGCGCGCTTGGAGGTTGGCAGGCTGAGGGCTGAAGAAACGGAGTCGAATTGGGGATACATGTCGACTCGGAGACGTCGGTAGGAGCTGTGCTCGTGGGTAATGAAAAGGAGAGAGTATCGGTTTCGGTGGCCATGGTTTGTTTATCGTATGTATAAGTGTAGTCGTTGAAGTGAGCTATCGGGTCGTCTGGGGGATGCTCGTCTGGAATTGTTTTTTGGTGTTTTATGATATCATTGAATACTTTTTTCGATTGACTCGCAAATGCTGAATCTCTAGATTTAGCTTACTGGCCGCTTAAATAAGGTATTGCTCGTGGTTTTGAATCGGGTTCAAGGTGGGAGGCGACGCTTAATATGGTTCCTTTTTGCTTGTGTAAGCGGTTCGAATGTGGATGTAGTAAGTTTGTAATCCCCGAACCCCGAAGTCGAAAGTTAATAGTCAACTTGATCTGGGTATTGTTCTGAAGACGTCCAGTCTATTATATCGATAAGACGCTAATGCTGGAGAAAAGTAAACAAGAACAAGAGAAGACAGCCTGCAAGCACGCAATAACCAGAGTTGGGAGGAGATAGGATAGACCAAGGTATTTAAACAGCCGAGGGCGAGATCCATCATCCCATCCATCTATCCCGCCAAGCCGGGGAGGCAAAGCAATGGAACTAGTCACCTACAGGACAGTACAGTACAGTAAATACTATGACTACACAGTTCAGTTTGTGTGGCTTTGCCTTCAGCAGTTTTGTCATTGCTTGCAAATCTCCGAGGGCCCAAAGGCCAAAGGCCAAAGGCACGGCTTTAGGCCCTTGTCTGGCAATAGTTGGCGGGCGGAATACTAAGCAGACTCTCAACTGTGGCTGTGGCTTATCCGCTGGATGGCCCAATGACAGATCAATTCTGGCTAATTATATCCGCGGCTTTAGAGGGCGCGCCCATAAGCGAGTGGGCCATCGCCGATCGTGGTGGGGAGCTACTGTTTTGTCAGGGACCCGAGGATACGGGTGACATTTTGCAGTTCCTAGGTAGTCAATGCTTGTATGTACAGACTTGGTAAGCTACGCCCATTGTTGACTCCCCCCTAGATCTTGTCACAACGAGTTAATCTTGGATCTGGACCATTTCCAATGCTATACGACGTGGCATTTTGCAACTTTGAATCATTCTGATTTGATTTGATATCATGCAGTTGCTGGGACTTAAGCCCTGTAAAGTCCGTCAGTGAGCGGGGCTTTTTAAAACCATTCGGCATCTTCGGACTATTGACTGCCGCCGAGCACCCGTATCTTGGTGTGGCAAGCTTCAGAGAGCGTTACTAACTACCTAGTAAACTCTGTAATCAGAAAAGGATTCTCGCAAAATCCTGTATTTACACATCTTGGCGGCTAATAGAGTTGTTTATAATCACTCTTGTCGCTGTTGGCGGCAAATGAGCCATGCAAGTCTTTACGGTCCATGGAGTTCATGTCATGGGGGCTGACAAATTAAATCAACGTTAGATCCGAAATTGGAATATAGATGCGCTGCAGCTGAAAACCGTCATCATGCTTACAGTCCAGCTTTTGGGAAGAGTTATGTTGCCTTTGAGGATGTTTGCATCCATCCTATACAACATCCACTCACATCCACGGTGATACTCGATATTGTTGCTCACTTGATAACAGGGAATCATAGCATCTCGAGTTCTACAACATCATATCCTTCGATAATGGGGGCCGAGGGTAGGTGACCTCTCATATCTGGGGTCATCATGATTACTCTCTCTGCCAAGGGAAAGCTCCCCCTCCATTAAGGCTGAGATGTAACATGGAGGGCACGACCACGTTAAATCACGGAAACAGAACAAGACTCTGATAGGACGATAGTTATGTTTACATAAGGTATCTCGGACGACAGCTCATCTCGGCTTCCATTCCCGCTTCAATCTACTTGAAGTTTAGTGACATAGGATGTCCCGTCCCCACGGACATAAGACTTTGACAAGGTGATATAAACAGGCCATCACCGCGTCCTAGGGAGCGCATGACATCCGTAAAGTCAACCATTCCGCATGGGCCATGACAAACTTGTCATCCGAATTTTCGGATTCGTAACTTTAATAGTCAGGTGTAGCTTGTAGGGCGTGACCCCAATCAAGACCAGAGCATAGTGGCAACAGTCTAAGCGCTGACTATTAGAAAGGCGTTGTTGAGGGCTGAACTTACTCGGTTGTTGAGAGCATCAGCCGTTAGTGCTTTGTCAGCAATTGCTGGTTGCTATATTTTGATACCTAGGTAGGTCTACTGAGCAGCAAATCCGAGGCAGCCAGTCATTTTCATCTTCAGATTAAAAGACTAAACAAATACGAACCCTCTAGAAAGATATTAGGACACAACGCCTGCCAACCGCAGCTATGGAATTGAATCCTCAAGCAATAGGACACGGCACATCTTGTGATACAGACTCGACGATATTCTATGTTGAAGCGAAGCCCAGTGGTTGACAACGGCCTGCCGGCACCAGCCAAGGGAGTTGAGCTTGGCTTTTCCTCTACATCATTCCTATGCAGACTGTGACATGTCCAACAGAGTCACTGATGAACGTCGCCAAGTTTCCCGAAGTGCCGAGCTTCCATTGTTTCATTCCTCACGGGAGATTCGGCAATTGAGACGTACCCAGAAGACTTGGTTTGGTGTTTACCCGTGCGAAACACAAACTGCACCGTATTGCATCGCATCGCGAGTTGTACGGGTTTGGTTACACGAGATCTATGTAGTGTGCCCCCATGTCAGAAGCCAAATCTTACAGTTGTCCCGGCATGACGAAAGAGATCCTCAGGGGTATTATCTGGACCCCTTAACGATGTGCTCCGCTCTCTGGTCGACACGCAATCTGGTATCCATTGTGATTGCAACAACCAAGTTTCGAAGCAATGATGGAGATGCAGTAACAGAGATGCTCCGCCAATGTTTGGTCTTGTTCCCTTGAATATCTTGTTAAGACCCCCTGTTGATCGACTCTTTGGTACGTTTCGGATTCTTCAGCGAAGCGCTAGAAAAATGCTTGGTCAAATGCTTGTTCTGCGACCTTGTTTTATGAGTGGATTTTTTGCGGTTAAAATGTCAGACGAAGTGGTATACAGGAGCAGGTTGTGCCCTTTGCTGGTTTGACATCGAGTCTAAGCATGGTAAAGGTATTGCACCATTGCTACACTTTGTGCCATCAGCGAGGTACCTGCTGAGTCGTAGCAGATCGAGATGATGAGAGCCGATGGAACAGAAAATGTTTTCTTTCATCTCCCTTATTTCTTGGCTATTTCCGTCAATGAAACTGTCATAGGATCAATCTAGAGGCATCTCGAGTCTGACGTTACTGCACGTTACCCCCTGTGGCTGCGTGCGTTACAGCGCCTTTTTTGTTGTGAGGAAGAGGCTGACTCCTCACATGGAGACGGGATACGTACTATAGATACTGGACGGTACGGCAACTCACTGATGGAAGTAAAGGCTAACTTAGTCCCAGGGGTAGGTAGTTCCTCATTAATGATACTTTAAATCAAGTGCGCGCAAGTGGGCCATCCGTGTCACTTCCATCAATCGTAACTTTCCACTGCGTGCCTTCCTTATCCAGGTACAGTCCAGTCAGAATCTCTCCACGTTCCACGTAATTGAGTGGAGGCTTAGGGGTCTTTCCAATACAATCAATTGCTTCTCTTCCTTGAAATATTTGTACAAAACAATCCTATCAACTCCATCTCCTCCCTCTACTTATCTGTTGTTCGGCCTATACATACGAGAGGGATCCAAGGCCACATAGCAGCAACCAGTGCCTTTTCTGCATCATCGCCTACGCCTACGCCTACGCCTACGCCTACGCCTACGCCTACGCCTACGCCTACGCCTACGCCTCCGCCTACGCCTACGCCTACGCCTACGCCTACGCCTACGCCTACGCCTACGCCTACGCCTACGCCTATCCTATCGCCTCACCTCGCTTGATTGGTTGGA
>JAATHB010000887.1:0-10977 GCA_014822075.1 Fusarium buharicum
ACGGAAATGTAAATGGTCGACGTAGCGAGCGAGTGAGTAAATTGTGACAGTGCACTTTCTTCAATGAAGCTCCCCTTTTTATTTGAGTACCTAGACGATATATTATGTCGTCAACCTTGAAAAAAGACAAGACAAGCCTCGTTTACATGTGCATCTGCGTATACCGTTTGTAGAGACGCAAAAGGAGCATCTGTATCTGTAGGGACTCGACGCCAACCTTGACCGTATGTATGTAAGTGTGTATGCAATGCAATGTACGGATACATACAGAAGCCATCAAATCATCTTGTCCCGTCGGAACGGTGAAGCCGAGGCGAGGCGAGGCGTCATAAGAGGCTGGGACTAGGCCTGCGGTTAGCGAAAGCTCCTGGGCAAACGCCTACGCCTACAGCTTAGTTAGACCAAGCCTATTTTGAAGGACGGAATATAATCCGAAAGACTAGAAGGATCGAACGAAGGATCGAAGAGATGAGGTGAGATGAGACGGTACATACTGTATCCGTACGCTGATCTGAACTTTTGATGAATGCAATGCATCGTTCGTTATCCGAAAGGATTAACCAACTACTTTCAGCTCTTGCAAACGGTCTAGTCTGGAAAGAGATCGACACAGGGGCGCGGACCGGAACGAGACCAAGCAATGCCATTGGGGAGTTGGAAGCGAGCCACCTGTTCGAACCCAAGCTTATTAGGACTGCTCTGCTTACTTTAGGTCGACCATACTGCTGGGACCATAAGAATTTAGTATGTCTGTCTTTCTGTCTGGATATGTCACGGACACAAAGACAGACACAGAAAGACAGAGAGCCTTGACAACGCAACGCAACGCTGCCGCATCTCCCTCCACCTGTCGCTGAACAAGTCCAACAGTACAGAGCGGAATGTCAGCACCTCCAAATGACGATGCCTCTGGCGTGCATCGAGAAGCGAGTCGGGAAATTTCTGATTGGCCACATGAAGCGAAGCTGACTTGGGGGGCATTCCGCTAACACAACAAACCCTGGCATCCCGGTCTAGCTTCTTCTTTCTTGAGGACCCTTTTCCCTTGTTTGTTTAGGTTGGTCTTTTTGTTCGGTATCATCGGTATGGAGTAAGGACATGGATATCCCCAGTATTTGAGTTTCCAATGCTGGGAATCGGTCTTCGCTTCTTTTCCTTTTCCGTTGTCAGGAGTTTCTTTTTATAAACCCCCTCCCTACCTAGACTCGCGAGATGAAGCCATGTCCAGCCACACCCGGTTGGCCGTAACTTCGGGGCCGAAATCATGGAATTCTCCTAGAAACAGACACCATTACGTGTGTCTGAAACCTTGAAGTTGTATCAGATCCATCCATGTAGGTAAGCATGACCAGAAAGATTTGCATTTCTTTCTTTGTTGGCGTGTGAGTGAATAAAAAGTTCCCCTTTTTTACCTCTGAACAAAGTCGTCGTCTCGTACCGCTCATTCTAGCCTTATGGCACGTCCCACACTCCCATGTGCAACAAAGCCGGGACTAGTGAAGCCAATGTATTCATTCTCCCTAGTCGTGCGCCAAAGTCATATCTCGATTCGAACCTAGCTCGACAGCTAGGGGTGTGCAATAAAATCACCGTGGTTGACGACATGATGGTCTTTCATTTGCTGAAAAATGAGAATGCGTTTCTTTTGTCCTCCATCAAACTCTGGCATCTATTGACCGGTGTATGATCCCGTGCAGATAATCACTCGGCGACGATCATTCGTGACTGCGTATGACCTTTTGTTCTTTCCTTGGGGGATCAGAACCCTGTAAGTTGGCGGTTCCGATGTTCCCTGTGGAGGTGTTGCAACCCAACGACCCTGGTATAGAGGTTGAAAATCCCATCTCTACAGATGGCCATGTCAACTTTAAACGGCTGACAGTCTGATACCATACCGAGCTGGGACTCAACTGAGCCTGCTTGAGCCAGACTCGGGCGGTTCTTGTTGTGTAGCCATCGCCAAGGTCCCGACTCGTCTGGAATGCCGGTTCGCCCTCCATAAACTGACATAGAAAAGGACACGCCGCCATACGCGAGTGGCTCGAAGCTTAGCTTATGTCGATTCCGCAACTGCCTTGGCTGCGGGCTCGCTCTTCTTCTCCTCTGAGGCCACCTTGTACAGCTCATTAAGATTGTAACGCTTCAGATCCTCGCTCTCCTTGCCATCGACAACCGAGACTCCGCAAAACGTCTCAACGCTAGTTAGCTACATGATTCTGCGATAGGTCCAATACGCGAGGGCTGCCGCTTACCTGGAAAATCTCAACCAATACCACCTTATCGGGACTGGTCAGGTTGACCTTGTGTTTGGGGCTGACCATGTCCGCAATCTTCTTGATAACCTCACTCGACTTGAAGGCGGTGTGATTCCGAATGTTATACCTGATGGCGTACTGAAAGAGAAGATCGTCAGCTTCATACAACGACATCACCCACGAATCACGTTGGGTACTTACCGTGCAGGATGCAGACCCCTCACCTTCTTCCTTTGAAGGAGTTACTTCCGCAGTAGCATCATCACCTGACTCGCTCTTGAGCTCAAAGTGCGACTCCAACACCGAGCGAGCTACTCGCTCTATACCCTTGTCGGTCGCCCTGTCTGTATCAGAGATGGGTGTCAAGCGGTTGATGTACCTCGTCTTGCGCTGTCTTAGGTCTGGGCACGCTTTGGCATCCTGGCAAGCCTTGGTAACGAGCTGGAGAGGGTCAATTGGCTTGACCGTCTTCATGAAGAAGACACAGTCGAGGCCAGTCGCGATGGGTGTGAAGGTCTGCTTTATCTTAGGCTTCTGCTGGGCCATGCTGGCCAGTTCCTTTTGGATAGAAGCTTCGATATCATCAGCTCCTTCGCCCTCCTCGTCTTCGTCTTCCTTGGGGGCTTTCACTCCAAACATTGATTCGCCGTACTGAAACCGGTTAGTTGATTGCGTCTATTGACGGAAGACAAACTTGACAGCGTTTGCCAAGAGCAAGGGATCCCTACCTCATCACAAAGGGCCTTGAATTCCCTCATGGCCTTGCCTCTCATTCCCCTAGCGTATGTAACCCAAATTCCGGCATCGTTGACTTCTAGAGTTCTTCCCAACTCCATCTGCTCGGCCTGTTTAGCTTTGTGGTGCGATGTCTGCCATTTGCCAGAACTGCCCCCCTTCTTTGTCAATAAGTCAGCGCATTTCCCATAAGAAGCTCTCTTGAGTTTAATCGAGAGTTGATCATAATAGTGGCTCTGCTTCATGCCTACCTTGCTCTTCTTATTCGCTGGGCCGTTGCCATCATGGCCATGTTTGCGCTTACCTGCCCCTTCACTCATGGTGTCACTGCCGTATCCGGTTTTAATCGAGATGATAATTGAGCAAGAATTGATCTTGGCTTGTTCAAATTTATGTCGGGTTGAAGTTGAAAGGTTGAGTCTTGATGTCAGTTTCAAGATACATTAATCTTATCCATACGTGGAGATTTTTGACGCGAGCGAGCGAATCACGTGTGGCAAGCTTTGATGTGGTCCTTGTCTCAATGACAATGGAAGCCCAGACTTGACATTAACATTCAAAATTGTGGGCGAGACGAAAGTTTTTATGAGAAAATCGCTTTTCAATTTGAGTTACATAAAATATAAACCTTCGTCCACCACTCTATAACATCATTCAGTCTAAATCATTATTATTAACCAAACAGGGACCCGACCAGAGGGTCACAAGTGCAGCCGGACACTCTTCCTGATATTTTTGTTCACCAGGAACGTTTTTCAAAACAAAAAGCCCGTCTATCAGATTTTCATTACCGTCTAGTTCTTCTTGGCGTTGTTCCTGGCGCTGGCCTCAGCGGTCATGATCAGGGCGCGAGGGGCGTCTTCCCTGGGCATGTAGAGCTCGACGAATTGCAAGCACTCGGCAGCGTTGAACTCCTTGTTGGTGAGGAGCTCGTTAAGCTCGTTCTTGGTCTTGATCTGGAAGGTCTTGCAGGTCTTCTCTCCGCCAAAGACGCTGACGAGGTCCTTGTATTTCCAGTTGTTGATGTCGTTGTAGACAGCGTCCATGCCATGGATGAATCGCTCAATGGTGAAACCATCGTTGCAGATGACGAAACTGGGAGTAGAGTTAGTACAGATAAGAGGCGGTGGGATGAATGGTGTCCGAAAACTTACATTGTGGGCTTGAGGCCGTGTCGGATCATGGTGCTCAGCTCCTGAGCAGTCAACTGGAAGGACCCATCACCAACAAAGAGGATTGTTCGACGGTCAGCACCGGAATCCTTGGCTGCGAGAGCAGCACCCTGGCAAGCACCAACAGACCAGCCGATGCTGCCCCAGAGAACCTGGCTGAGGGCGGTGACTTCACGAGGGAATCGAGTGTCCCAGATACCGAAGTTAGCGGTACCAGTCTCAGTCACGACAATGTCCTTAGGGAGGAGGTATTCGCCAACGCGGGGCCAGAACCATGCTTGTGTGATGACGTCGGAGTCGTCGAAGTTCTTCTCGACCTCGTTCCTGACCTCGGGAATTGAGGGCTGAGGCATAGACTTGGGGTCGACTCTATCGATGATCTTGCGGAGCACACCGCGCATAGCAACGCCAGGGTATGTCGAGTATCGGACCTTGCAGTGAGTGCTGTGGAAATCAACAGAGTTGATCTGAGATGTTCGGTAGGAGAAACCGGTGGTGTTGAAATCACTCTTGAGAGCACCAATGGTGAGGAGGAGGTCAGACTCCTCGACAATGTTCTGAACGCGAGCAGGGTGAGAGCCGTCGCCAGCAAAGACACCACCGTAGTTGGGGTGGTCTTCGTTCACAGCACCCTTACCCATGGGAGTGACAAAGACAGGAAGGTCGAGCTTGTCGACAAGCTGGTGAACCTCCTCGACGACACGGTGACGGATGGCGCAAGCGTCGACAAGGATAACAGGGCGCTTAGCGGCGTACATGGCCTTGAGGATCTCATCAACGACGAAGTCCTCGTTACCGGGGTCGTTCTTGGGCTCGGACATGTCAATGGGGGTATCGAGGCGGGCACCCTCGACCTTTTCTTGAACCATGTCGGTAGGGACCATGATGTAGACGGGACGAGAGCGGATCCAGCAGGTGCGGAGAGCAGTATCGATCTGCTCGGCAATCTCAGAAGGCTTGTTGAGCTTGGCGACGTTGCAAGAGATTTGAGAGCTCATGTTGGCAAAGACATCAAAGTCACCGTTGCCAAGAGTGTGGTGGAGGAGCATCTGGTCGCGCTGGGAGATGGTGGAGGGGCATCCAACAATGTGGACGACGGGGATGTGCTCAGAGTATGAGCCAGCAACACCGTTGATGGCAGAGAGCTCACCAACACCGAAAGTGGTGATGAGAGCAGCCATCTTGGTGACACGGGCGTAGCCATCAGCGGCGTAGGCTGGAAGACGCTGTCAGTAAAGTGATGATGCTGTGAGATGAAGTCATGATAAAACTCACCAGCGTTGAGCTCGTTAACACTGCCGACCCAGTTGAGATTGCATTGGGGAAGATAGTCGAGGGCGACGAGGTTGTAGTCACCGGGAACACCGTGAACGGATCGGACGCCGACCTCGTAGAGTCGCTTGAAGAGGTATTCGGCCACGTCGATAGGCTTTTGTAGGTTGCTCATGATGGGCGGTTGAATCGGGTTGATCGGAGTAGGTTAGGTAGCTTAGGATGGATGGATGGAGGGGTAAAGAGGAGATATGTAGATGATGTCTAGGTTTGAAGTAACCAAGACAACCAAAGAGGAATTGAATTGAATTGGATTGACTGTGAATTGATCGTTGGAATGATGAGGATGGGAGAGAAGTTGCAATGGAGGAGGGGGAAGGAGGTGTTTATACCTTGACCACCTCGAGCTCGATTACTATGACAATCAGTACATACATACAGTACCTGTACCTACAGTACAGAAGAGAAGAGAAGGTTGAGGCTTGTTGAAGGGCACACACCCACTTCACACCTCACCTCACTTCTCAAACGGGCGTATAATTTACAGTGCCAATCGAAACCCATGTTCTGCCTTGTTTTCTAACCTCAATGGGTTGATCTGATCTGATCTGATCCAAGGGCCCAAAAATAAGACCATGGCCCATGAGCCCAGTCACTCACTAACTAATAACAGCCCGTGCAATCGGACCTGTCAAGGAGACAAGACGGGCATAAACCAAGCTCAGCCCAGTCAAAGCCAGTCTAGTCCAGCTTTTGGCCGACCGTTATCCTCTTGTCACGATATTTCGCTCGCTCCCGGTAGAAACCGCGAGGTAAAGAGTGGCCCATGCTCATGACGATATCCATTGAGCATTCGAATATGAGTGAAAATGAGTGGTAATAGGGTGAGCATTTTTAGGAGCTACCTCACTTACTTTACGGTGACGATGACGGTGATGTAATGGAGCGGGAGGGCGGGAGAGCGGCTCTTCCATCCATACCTACATACGTTATCTGCAAACTAACGTTACAGTACCTCTAGCCACTCATTACTCGTTTTAGCTGCAGTAGGCAAAACTATTTTTTCCATTTCTCTCTCGACTCTGCTGCCGCTGCGGTGCGGTGCGGTGCGGTGCGGTGCGGCCGACCGACAGACTTGAAAATCATATGATATCGAAGTGCCCTGTAACGGGCCACCCCAATCGGGCAGACTTTTACTGTAGATACGGGTCTTGGAACGTCTAGAAACAATTGGCTAGCTGTCAATGCCACGCAACAGTGGATCCCATCCGAAGAAATCGCGTGCTTCTTTTTTCTCTCTCTTCACGGCATCGTCCTGTTATTCCTTGCCAAAAAGAAAGGAGAGTGTCCAAGATACATACCAGCCACGATCCCATCTGCATGGGTCCTCGTCGACGAACAAGCCCCGGCTACACCGGCCCTGTGCGGCCGAGCGCCGGCCGGGACCATGCCGCAAATGATTTATACCCGGAGACTGGGCCTCAGTGGATAGACAGATATGGGTATGGGTATTTACAAAACCCCCATGGTGTTACTTTCTCTCAAGGTGCGGCAGCAATCGATAGGCGAACGGGGGTTCAAGTGCGCACGCATAGTATATGCATTCAGGGACCACGGATTCTTTTCTAAACATAGGTTGCGGTGGTGGATGTCCATGAACCAACCTCAAACATGACACACTGTAACAATACTTTACAGTAATGCTATAGGTGCATCATCATCATTATCGTCGTCATCGGACAAACCTTTCAAATTCGGCAGTGAGTAGCAGGCTATAACTAACTACTAATGCTAGATTACACGAGAGCGTAGCATTCATACACGTTCCCAGTGGCGAGCACATTATACAAGAAAATATCTCTCAACCGACTATCCATTCACGTAACTTACAGCATCCTGATTGATAAGGAAAAGAGGAATAAGGAGAGACTCGGTGCTTCTCGACAGGGATATCGTGTCCGTAAAAGGCCCTTTGAATCGTGCTGTACCTTATCATCCCGTAATCGGCATGCGATTTTCCACAGCCAACGTCAAGTCAGCCTCTTCTTTCCTCTGTTTTCCGCTCTTTGCCGTCACCAACGGTATCGAGGTCGAAATATCATCGTGTTACAAACAGCGGGTCGGTATCTAGAATAGTCGCCTAAAATACATGGATCAGCTGCAAGATGGGATGTTGCAGGGTAAGGTAACCTGAGATTTGAAAAGATACACCTCCTTGGCTTCTATGTGAGTTACAGGGCTGGCTTTGTCCATGTTGACGGAGCCGCAACTGACGACGACGGAAATTTGATACTGCATAGGCTACATATGAAAACAACAGGCATAAGCAGTGTAATATTTACTTACACTGATAGATTATTTGCAATAGGGGTTGCTTTGGTTTTTGAATTTATTGTATCAGCGCTCTTCTATAGTAATAAGAGTTATGGTACATATATCATATATCGTGAGATGAGATTCTATGCTGCAGCTCTCGCCCCCACCCCTCTTGTACAGCTCATATCTTCTATACCCAGAATCGGCGATTTCCATAAATCATTTGCTCATCCTTCTTCTGTCTATAGAGATGTCGTTGCCTCTTCATCGGTCCGGCATTGACCGCGCAGTATCCACATAACGGCCAACGCTGGGTACCTGTAGATCCATCATATCATTCAATCGGCGCGCAAGGGACCCAAATATCGCACATCGTACACCGAAGGCCTAGAATGGCATCACTGGGTTGAGGCCCATCCCGTTTGTATGTCGGTACGCGCGCTAAGCACCCGGCCCCGACCGGCGATCCATCCGCCAGCCTTAACCTCAGCTCAGCCCAGCCCAAGCTTAATCGCATCGTCCATCCTTCCAGCCCGTTCGCCACCGCTCCTCCCACTTGGAGCAGTCAAACACAGGCTTACCTAGCTTGCGGTTGACATCGTTGTGCGCATCGCACAGCCACTTGCCAAACTCATCCCTGCTGCCGACCCGTGGCGCATCCCGCTTGAGATAGCCCTGGAAGTCGTCGGCGCAGACCCAGCACGGATACAGCTTGGAGAAGAGACCAACGAAGCTGAGTAGGTCTGATTGCTGTCCCCTGGAAGGCTGCTCCGGGTACTGCGCTGCGATCGAGTGAAGCAGTGTCCAGGTGCTCCGGCCCAGCACCTCAACGTCTGGAGGGCAGTCGGCCGGAGGACCGTGTGTGGCCGCCGGCTGAGCCTTTGCTGCAGCGTCTTGCTTGAGAGCACCCTTTGTCTGTGAAGCCCATGCGGCGAAAGAAGTACAGCTCCGGCATCTGTGCAAGGGTCAGTGAATAAGGCCCCATTTACAAGGCGTCGTTGAGTCAAACTCACGGCTTGCCATCTGGGCCCAGAACCACCCCCTTGGGGATCTTCTTTGGCGGCTCAGCAGAGCCTCCCGATGACGATACAGGGGCAGCGGCCACAGCCGCCTGCTGTTGATCGTTGTTGGGATCGCTCGACATTGGATGGCGCCACTGGGTGTGGTAAGATCTCTCTGCGGGTATGGCGGCCAAAGATTAAGGAAAGGGGTCGGCGCTTCGGGGGAATTATGAGAGACAATTCACATATGCAATCATACAAAAAATGACACGCTGCGGAAAAATGAAGAATTGTGAAAAAGAGTATAAGTTTGGACTTTATGATTGTAGTAGTACGACGCCAATTTGTCAGCCGTTTCTATCAAACGTCAAGCAAGCTCCATTGCTAACAAGGGAAAAGTTGGGCTCTTATCGATAACTACTAACCTACCTACTGTACCTAGGTACATGCGGTTCTCAAGGCCAGAGCAACGCCGCCTACCGGGTGAATGTATGGGGCGAGTAGCCCACTCTTGATTGTTACTCCAAGGTAATCATCTTCTTCACTTCCGAAAGAGGAACCATTTTGCTGCCTTGTCGGTATGTAAACCAAGCATTAAACAATCAAATCAGTCCTTCCTGACCAGCTGAAGCGATCGAAACGTGGGCGTAGAGCTTCCGATCTTGCTCCGAAAGCCGTGCTACAACACCACCATGGCATCATATCTATTTAGGTATTTAGTTATCAGTGTACCCGACTAGACCATGGATAAGACTTGTTAGACTCCCATGAAGAGCGAATATAAGTCCAGCGTTATTAGTCATATTACCCAGTAATATAATGTCCGTGCAGCAGTTGGCTTGTTGAAACTGTAATTACCAGGTATATCAAAACTCACTTCGAACCGAAAAAAGTTGTAAACTCAGGATTTGGTAAAGCAATTTATGACTAATATTGCAGTAGCCTAAACTACTTATGATAATGATTGGACTTGATACGAACAGAGTTGAAGTTTTGAATATTTGATAAGACATGGTCGTGATTATAATACCTATCGTATGTTCGCCAACTCTTAAGAAATCTACCCAGATTAGCAAAGCTGCTCCTTATTTGATATCATTTTTCAGTTCGATCTGGAATAGCAAAACCCAAGTTTTGAAGTGATAACAGGCGAGAAGTATAGGGTTAGTGATGTCTTGTAGGGTCAATTAACAGGTGTGAATGGTGTAAGCTCATTGGTCGATTATAGTTTCAGATTCTCTATGATAGCCTACAGAACCTTTGTCTGTAGCCTACCAATATATGCATTATAAGATTCTGGGCTTTGGTTAGCACTTCTATTCCTTCCAGTGGATGACAAAGAAGAAAGAGAAGGCTGTAGTGTAATATATTGGATACCTAACAGAAGGGACAAGCTGTTTACTGTATCATGCAGAGCCTGTCATGTTTTTCAAGTTTCTATGAGACCAAATTCACCTACAGTCTTTTTAGACGACACTCAATACAGTAACAACTGAACTCTGCAATCATGCAAGTAGCAAACCAATCTACACAAGCATAGCTCTTGAATACCGTTATCGATAAAGCTATGGTGCAGTAGCAACCCACTTTTCCCATGAGCCCCTCCCTCACCGAGCTTCCGAAAGTTACTGATCTTCCACCTCATCATCTTTACACTCAACTGTCATTGAACATACTCCGCTATTCTCTTTCGTCTAGTCGCGACAAAGAGGCCACAAAACGCATATACTCACATACATACAACAAGCCAGGCCGTTATAGCGCAGATCAAGGATGACATCAACCGATCCGGCTGCGGCGCAAGCCTCCAAGATACCTATCCTCCTTCTCAAGACAAAATCGAGCCCGGGCGATTCATACGAAGACCTCTTCACAGAGTCCAACACCAACGGAGTCGCCTTCAACCCTCAGTTCGTGCCTGTTCTACTGCACCAATTCCACGATGAGGGTATGAAAGAAGTAGAAGCGCTACTCCGTGACGGTCGGATCGGGAACCAAGAACATCACGACTACGGCGGCCTGATCTTTACCTCACAGCGCGCAGTCGAGGCCTTTGTGAAACTAGTCGAGGATGGAAAGAAAGGTACGTCATCATGCCCAACTAACAACGACGTCAAGGTGTCGCAAACTAACAGCATCTCGCATGCGACAGACGCCGCCAGCACAACAACCGACACAACATGGCCTCACCTCCAAAACATCCCCGTCTACAGCGTCGGCCCCGCC
>JAATHB010000888.1:0-10181 GCA_014822075.1 Fusarium buharicum
TCCGTAAAGGTTGCCTAGAGTCAGAAAGACTTTAGCAAAAGTAAACTTAATTGATCTATTATACGATAAAAGATACCTACTGCGTCACGTGACACTATATCCGTAAGGATAACGAAGTTATTTCAACAGTTATTTCAACAGGGGGGATAGTTTACTATGGCTATATCTTCGACTGTAGAAAACTGAAGTTATGCGGATTAACTACCTTAGCTTTAATCTCCTCTTTTGACCTACCCGCCTCTTTGGCGACAAGGTCTGAGTAGAGCTGTTGAATTTCTTTCAGTAAGACGACCTCTCTTTCTATCTCCAATTACTCGTCCATCAATCTCTGTAACGTGGATCTGTGATGGGAATATTCCAGTGCAGAATGCCTCATCTGCGTCCTATGTCTCAGTTAAAGTGAAGTCAAGCTCACGGACAGTGGTGCCATTAACATTGTATAAGTCGATTATCTTTTGACGTGTGATCCCTTGTACCTGATTATCTTTGGTAGATGCCCAAATTTCGTCGCCGCGGACGATGAAGAAGTTGACTGAATTGCAAGTCTTGACAAAGGCACGTAAGTCAAGCATAAGACCTTAGCCAACGTTCATGACGTTGGCGCTAACGCATGCTTGGACGCCTGTAGATTTCGAGATATGGTTCCACTGCTTTTGACTCCGGATGATGACGATAAGAGGCAGGCCGATGTTGATGTTAGGGTTTTGGTATGGTGTTGCTTTCAAGCCTCGGCCGACAACCGGCCGTATGTGAGCATGCTCATCTTGACCCATGTCATTTGCATCAAGTGTTTGATGTATGAAGTTAAGAAAGGTCTCCCTTTGAGAGACCGAGATCCATGTACATGGCTTTGGCCGATTGGAATAAGCGTTTGATGTGTTCTCGAGCGAACTGTACACGACCCTTGTTTGCGCGGATGCCTTCCTTGGGGTTGGTTAGTGGAGGAGCAAAGCCTTCCAGCATCGTCTCTACTAACCCAAATAGCATCATCGATGAGGAAGTTCGAATTAGAGACAGATACGACAGCTTCTGCTCTGGGAACTAACTGGAAGTCTCTACTGACGCCGTTACTAACTGACTGACTTTAAGTTTGACGTCCTTTACTTAAAAAAATGGTTGCTTAATAATACTAAAAGATTACAGCGGTAGTAGCCATCATCGATAAGATTTGAGAAGTCATTCCTACTTGGAGAGGCCGTGTTTCCAGGCGGTATCTCACTTGCAGTTCCAAAAAATATCGCGGCTCGAAGGGTTGAACTGCACGTAGGTTATCTTTATTTTCCTCTATTGCATGTTATGACTTCCCTGGATGTCGCTGGCTGTGATAGAAGCATGAAGCTCAAGATATGGCCTTCTGAAGCATCTACCAATATGAGAGTCTCTTTGTAACGGGGGCAGAATTTGCAGATAGTTCTAAGGATTACCCTGTTGGGATGTTGAAGATCGTAGGGCTTTCAATGGAATAGGACACTCTAAATCGTCCACCCCGACCTGACTGTTCCGTGTAAAGGTCACTATTACCAGTACCTTTCGTTTTCTGCCTTAGGGGATTTGCAGAATCGGTGATATGGCCTATCATGACTATTGATTCTGCTTCAGTCACTCGAGCCTCTTAAACATGTTCGGCCCAAGTATCCATCGTTACCTTTTACCTTGGACTCATATTTTCTTGTCATCAGGCTAGGTTCTATGGAGTATCACGAGAGCCCATTCAAACAGGGCCGCACATCCAGCAGTGATTACCATCATTTTATGCTATTTATCAGTAACTGAATCCTTCAATTGCCTTGGATGCTACTATCGATATGTTCCCTCCTCTATTCACTTAGTGTTGTTCTTATATGTTCTACCAGACCAGTTACTACTTGTCACCTCTGGCCAGTGAACTCGATATGCGGACACTGAACATCAGATGTCGCGCTCCAAGCCGGCCTTGAGGATCAGGTGACGATAATCTCCAGATGCAGGTTACAGAAACATATTTATCCAGCGACCGCTTACGGTAAATTCGCGACACGTATTAAAGAGCTTATCACAAGCCAAGCTAGATGCACGTGATTCCATGAAAAGAACTGTTCCCAATATTAGATCGCCTTTTAGACAGACATGGCGCTTGCGAAATAAAGATTATCCAGGATAATGACACACTCGCTGTCAGCCTTTTCGGTGAACACGCGACGAGAATAGTGAAGCGATCTTGATAGAAGTGTGTTTAACATGGATTGCCTTGGCTCACAGTGAGCGTCAGCCTGACCTGAGTTACTGAACAGGCAGCAGTTTACGAACAAGCAGTGGTTGCAAACATAGCATTAATCGCAGATCTGGTTAGGCAGTGGTGATGGTTTTCTTGTGCGTTTGTTTAAGTAAACGTCTTTGTCTGACCACGTTAACGTTCACCCTCAAAGGGGTTGCTGGCTTGAAGGTAGCCTAAAGGCAGCAGTTATTTTCCTGGCACTGGCTTCCTTTCATTCTTCAATATCTCACATCACAGCTCACACTGGACCTTCTTCCTTGAGTTCGTCAGGATATCCAGTGCTTCGGACTGAGAACTGAAGAACAGTCAAACAGTGGCTTCCTTGCGCCCAAGTCTCACTCTTCTGCCAGTGACTCTCTCAGTCGACTGAGCCAACCACGTACCTGTATCACAGATATACCACGTTCGTGAATCACCGGCCTTTGCCTGCCCCCACCCATTGATTCCCACTGACAGCATATAAATATGGCTAGAGATTGTGAACTCCTCCTCGAGATGTCTTAGGCAGACAATATCGATAGAGACTCAACCCCTGGTCTGTAAAACGCCTCGACCCTTTTCACCCAAACCACTACGTGTTTTGTCTCGATGTCTTTCATCTCGAGGCTTTTCGTCCGTGTCTCAACCATTTTACCTACTTTCATCCGCCTCTCATCCCATCACCATGTCTCTTCAAGAGCCTAGCGACCGAGAGCGCCGCATGTACTATCACGGCCTTGAAAGCCGCCCGAGACTCGTCGCTCGCTCCAGCTCCAGCACCACGCCCTAGTCTCAACCTCGCGAGTGGCCGGAGCGCAAGAAGCTGGTCGTTGCCACAGGTCACAAAATCCAGCAACCGTGGAACGACCCGCAAGGATCGCTTCAGCAGCTCATCATCGACACGCTCAGCAGTATCGACTGGACCGCCATAGACATCTTGCGCGTCGGGTACGAAGACGCATACGAGGATGAGTGCCCCGTCACCATGTTCATTTCCGTATCCAAGAACTCAACTTCGTTCCGACAGGCAGAAAGAGTAATCATGGAGTGCAAAGATGTTCTCATCCGGTTCGGGCTCGATGACGTTGAAGTCGAGATGAAGGAAAGCATCGTTACCAGCGCTACCACAAGCCCATACAAAAGCCCAGCTCCCTCCAACCCGACAGCCGGCCAGGAAGCCCCACGCCTCGACCCTGGACCTTTTGACAATGACTGGCACGACATAAAGTACAATATAAATCGCGACATCTCAGAGTACATGGGAATGTCGATCGGTTCAACTACTGGGTTTAAACAAGGAACCAAGGGCCTCTATCTACAAAGCAAGAACGGCAAAACGTACGCACTCACATGTCGACATGCTATTTTCCCCAAGGAAGATCTCCAGGAGTATCGTTACCAAGACGGAAACGACACTGTCACCAAAAATGTCATCCAGCCAGGAAAGTACATTCTGAGCAACATAGTGGAACTGTTCAGGCGTAAGAAGGGAGCACTTGATCTGACCATTGATCTCACCGCGAAGCCATTTTATAACACCGCAGCACACCAGGCGCTGCGTCCAGGCTACTTGCGAGAGCAAATCTTGCGACAACCTTGCCAGCCCCACATTGATCAGTTTGACAACAAGGGCTGCGCTGTCCTTGGTCACGTCGTGTTTTCGCCTCCAATCAAACTTTGCTCTCAGCGTCTCAGGCTCAGGGATTGGGCGCTTATCGAACTCAGACAGGACAGTTTTACCAAGAAGCTCAGCGAGCTCAGAAACAAGGTCCCAGTCACACAAGAGCTCTCACTGATGCTACGCGAGGTCAAATAATTCCTGGCCACAACTGCCCCGCGGCTAGATTTCACTAATTCCCTTGAAGTGGCGATTGGACCACGTATCGTTCCCGAGAGTGATCTGGAAGATGCTCTACCCAGAACTCTGACTAATGATGGGGGTCTCATTGTCGTGAAGCATGGCTTTAAAACTGGATTCACTATTGGACGCGCCAACGGCATTCACTTCGTCATTCGTCATGTCTCTGAATTAGCTGTAGAGGTCACCTCTCGTGAATGGTGTATCATTGGAATGGATACCAATGCTTTCTCCGCAAAAGGGGATCCAGGCGCTTGTGTTTTTGACCTGGAAGGCCGAATTGCTGGCATGATTACTGCTGGGTCGGAATCTGGGGCCAACTCCTCTGAGAAAGGCGTCACTTACGCCGCGCCTATGCAGTGGCTTTTGGATGACATTAAACGAGAAGGCTACGATGTCAAGCTGCCTAACTAGTGTATGAGAACGTGATGAGGATTTTAGGATGGCTTTTAGGATTCACTAAAGAGTTTAATGCTAGTTGGCCTTTATTGAGTATTAGGAAACTTGATGGTGTTCTTAGGATAAGATGTCAGTAACTATAGACTAAACTTTAATAGTTTAGGCTAGCCTCAGGGAATTCCTAACAGGCTATGTTTTAGCAGATAGAATTAGATAGATCTTGCCCGGAGTCAATTGAGGAGACCCTGTAACAATAGTGCCAGAGTCGTCCACGTGCCTGAGTGAAATTGTGATCTATCCGTAAGATTATCCAGTACATACCAAATCACCATCACTCTCCTCTAAAAACTCACCTCCCCTATCCACCCCCCAGCCTCAGCATAGAAGTCCTACTATTCCCCCACCAAACCCTCTTGAACTCCTCAATCTCCATCCAATCTTTGTCCCTAAACCTCCTCTCCTCCCCTCGTCTTCTTCTCTTCGACCCCGCTAACGCATCCAACTCAACCTTCACACTCGGCACATCAACATCAAAAGCCCGCCTCTTCCAAATCCTAGACCGTTCTTGCTGACGCACATCGTAGATCCCGTTTAACATCCATATCAACGACGATAAATCAACATCATCTAAAGCCGTGGGGAATGTCGTGTTGGGAAGGATCTTGGTGAGACCTGCGTCGCCGTAGCGGATTTGCAGAATACGATTGAGGGCTGCTCTCAAGGCTTGTAGCTCTTGCACGCGACGCTTGATTTGGTCTTGGACCTTGAGTAGTGAAACTTTTGCGTGGCCCAGTTTCTCGGGGTCGTGAACTTTTCTTCTCGCCACCAAGTGTTCATCGCCAAGAGGGTGCGACTCAAGCGTGAAGACAGATCATTGACTTCATCGAAGGACTGGAAAACACCATCTAGGTAAGAATCAAGGTTAGAAAGGGCCTCATAAATCGTCATATCGGCAGTCTCGGATTGTTCGTTAGATGACTTCTCTAATGGTAAGTGGCTATACCGATTGTCAAGGGCATCAAGATATACCCTCGAAACCTCTGAGGGGAATTAATACTGCCAAGTCCTATTGATCTCCGACCCAAGCGCAATCATAAGAAAATGAACAATATACCGATGATGCACCATAACCTCCTCAACAACGCGCTCTACATCGTGAATCTTGTGGAGAATCGAGCCTCTATCTCAGCAGCTATCTAGCGGCGTACATCAGGACACCAGTATCGCTCTCCTCAAGCACTCCCTTCATGGCGTAAAAGCAGATGAAGGTCTATCCTGCAGACGTCGGAGCCACAACCAACAAGCTTTCGTTGGCAACAACCAAGTCGAGAATGTCCCGCTGCTAGGCATGCTTCTCAAGACACTTGGTTCTACAAGCCATGCCACGGTAGCTTCGCTCCAGGCCGAACTTGATGTTGAGTTGCGCAATCGACTGTCATTCCCTTGGCTCTCCATGCAGAAACCCAAACGCAAGACCTTGAGTCTCGTGGAAGGCACCCGTCGTCTGCCAGATCGTGGAGGGAGTGGAGAGACGCTATACAAGGCAGCCGAAGCTTTGGTGTTCGACAACCCGGACAACTGGTTGAACAGCCGCCATTAGAGGCGCTGGTACAAGGAATTTTTTCCAGTCCTTTGTACCGAGCAATCTGACCACGTTTTCACCGCTCGAATCGTCGATGCGGTACGGGCCTGGGGCGGCAATCTCGACGGGCTCGTTACTTTCTGCAAGCGTTACCAGGTCCCAGTTGCTGCGGCTGCCTTGCAGCTGGTTTGCCAACGCATTCTCCAGAAGTGCTTGACAATGTCACGGACAAGTTCAAACTGAGCGTCTCCGAGGGTCGCCCGACATATCAGGCGTCCACCTTCGAGGACGCCGCAAGTATCGTGAGCGAACATCATCTTGAGTATCATCTCATCATCAAACCTTCTCTCGTGGGATTCCAATCCGAAGGCGTGTACAGAATCGAGAACCTTGAAGGGATCAAGGCCGGCATGCATACCACCGACACCGAGAGACATGGCTTGCAATTTGTAATTGAGAGATACTGCGACGGACCAGAAGTCGATGCCAATTTTGTGCTCTGCGATGGGGGAATCGCATTCTTCGAAGCTTTGGATGAGCTTCCCAAAGGCGCCGATACCAATGGCCACCACACTGGAAGTGTGGCCACGTTCCTTGAGCTTGGAAATATCGTCCCGTCCAAGCTTCCGGCAAGCGAGATTGCGGTTGTGCGAGATTCCCTCCATCAGAGCCTACTTCTAATAGGCTTGCCAGACGGGATTTATCACGCCGAGGCGCGTGTTGAAAATTCGAGCATGGAATTCACATGCAGCGACGACATGATTGACTTGACTAGACGTCGCTCTCCGGCGAAAGGAAAGCCCTCGGCTTGGTTGCTGGAGGTGAACTCACGTCCAGGCGGCTACATGATCACCCAAGCAATGAAGCACACCTACGGAGTTGATTACTGGGCCCTTGGTTTGCTTTTTGCCCTCCAGGACCTGAAGCGAATCCGTCAGCTTTCGCATCCATTTGGGCGAGGACCTCAGTACTGGTAGTCGATGGTGTTCATCCTGGTTGTCAAGGCCAGGATTTGCCAATCTGAGAATCCATGCCTAGAGCTCTTGACCAGACGACTTGTCTGCCCATGTCTCCTGGTACTGAAATTATTGGGCCAAGGGACAGGGGTGCCCGACACAAGCGAAGGACGGAATGCATGGGATGCGCATCTGAATGTCTTCTCCAGGACATCATGGACGCACGCATTAGAGACTGGCGAGACCGTCCGAAAGGAGTTTAAATGTTTGATCATATAAAAAGAAACGTGTTTGGGTTCTCTATTAGGGGTGCAAGGATGGACGGGGGTAGCCGGTCAATAACAGTACTGAGGCACCTTTGGCGGCAACAACTGGACATGGACTGACCAATTAGCTGATCTATCCCTCCCTGACCTTCCCATTGACTGTCGAACGACCCCTGTTCAAAGAGTTTCAGCGAATGCAGATGGGGATAGGTTCGTAAGCATGCCCTAAGCTGAAAGCGAATCTGCAAGTCTTCGTACATATTATTTTATGGGAACTTTCTCGTTTCCTGCGCGAACGCAGCCAACGTCATTGGAAGCTTCCACCTGCGTATAGAACCACGATGGGCGTCCTCAACTCAAGCTCTCAGCGGCATGGCGAGGAAGGAGACGTTGCAATGCAAATCTTCAGAAGTGGTTGTCGGCTGCCGAAAGTCGGAGCTCGCTCTTGTCCAAAACCGTTCCGTCATATCCAAACTGCAACAGGCGGTGGGCTCCTTGCCCGTCTTCAGAATCGCCACAGGAAGCGCCGCTCGCAACACGGATAAGCAAATGCCTTTCATCATCCTCTCCAAGCAGACCGGCGGATCCGCCATTGGTAAGAGCCTTTGGACGAACGATTTGGAGTCAGACCTGATTGTCGGCAAGGCACAACTCCTCGTCCACAGCCTGAAGGACATGCCAACAACGCTGCCCCCTAAATGCCTTCTTGGGCCGTTCCAGAGCGGGAAGATGCATCGGATGCCGTCATCATAAGGGCCGACTCCAAATTCAAATCGATCGATGAACTGCCACCTGGTTCCGTAGTGGGGTCGACCTCTTCCAGAAGGAAAGCTCTCGTTCGGCGAAATTGGCCTCATCTGGAGGTAGTAGAATGTCATGGCAACGTGTAAGTTTGGCTTGATCCCCTTGCGGCCGGGGATATCGGCGCGAGCCTGGTCTAACCGTGTCTATTAGAGGCACTCGCCTTAGCAAGCTTGACGCACCGTCTTCACAATTTTCATGTATTCTTTTAGCAACAGCAGAACTATTGCGTCTGGGACTCGGTCATCGTATTACGCAACGGCTGAATGCTAGTACATTTCCCTATGCAGCCGGCCAGGGTGCACTAGGTGTTGAAGTTAGCACGGATCGTCAGGACATACAACAACTCGTCTGTCGTGTCGATCACCGCCCTTCGAGATGGCGCGGCATCGCGGAGAGGGCAATGCTTCATAGTCTGCAAGGAGGATGCTCATCCCCAATTGGTGTCTGCTCCACCTTTGAGACCCTTATAGAAACCAAAACAGCAGACACAACAGAAGAAGAACGACAACAGCAATTACCAAGTCTTGATCGTGGCAAATTCCACTTGCAAGCGACCATTCTTGACATGGCAGGAACAACGGAGATCTTCGCTGAAGATGCGGCTGTCGTCCAGTGCGACATCGAAGCAGAGCAACTTGGTGTTTCAGTTGCCAACTTGCTTCTTCATAAGGGGGCACGGAGCCTGCCTGTTACCAGACACGATTTAATTTTTCACAACATGCATTAAAGGAAATTAGAAAGAGGTGACGAAATGTATGGTGTGCCTCGAAATTTAGTACGCCTGCCATTTAACATAGACCACGGGAGTGGTCCCTACAACTCCCCGCAAAGAAAAGAAGACATGCGTCCTTTACCTTTTTCTTTTGTTCAAAGATGTTGTTCCTTGCATTTGTGGAAAGATGTGATCGGACCATAGACCGGCTGGAGCCATGATGACCTCCCCTCTCCAAATTGCCAACTGTAACCACTCTAGGTTACGCGACATCCAATCCCTTGGTCACCTTTCCTCCCTTTGTCAATCTCTCAACGTCTTCGTTGACTTCGTTACATGGGATGAATGAGCATCTGGATGTGGTCAATTTAAATTCTAGCCGCATCAAAGACTTGCTTACAAGTAGTCCTTTGACTCGGCAACGAGCGAGCCCCGATCCTTAGCTCTTCTATTGTTTGGGCCACTGTCCCGGCGTGGATCATGTCGGCCTATTCGTCGCTGTGGTCTGCAATGCTTGATTCTCTCAAAAAGGTCTATCTTCTTTTAGAGCTTGAGAAAGAAAACCAAAAGCACATACCATGTGTTGAACTATTGATACGGTTTTGGAAACGAGTCTCTCGTCACCAATCCGCTCAATCTCAGTCTACCCCACAAACAAAGCACTCTACGATAGGAAAAAATTTGTTATTAGACTACGGGGAGTGGCCTGTTATAAATGGGATTCGAGTAGTTTTAGTAGGCTATGTCCTCTATAGGGTAGTAAAGTACTTACTTATCTAAAGCACTTACTTATTATATATATTATAAGGAAAATACTTATAAGTTTAACTATAAAAATAGCTTTACCTCTTTAATTTATATATATATAATTATAATAAAGGTAATATAATTAATAAGTATACTATAAGAGTATAAAGTGGACTAATAAGCGGTAAAAGCTCGCCGAAGGGTCGGATAATAATTCCTCTAGAACTAACCCCTTTAAAGCACCTAGGATTATAAAGCCTTCTAAAGAGGACTCTATAAGTTAAAGTTTAATAATATAATTAACCCTATCTACTATCTTAACTACCCTAACTTATTTACCCTTTTATAATTCTTTAACTTTTACCTTTTAAGGAAGTTAATATAACTTAAGATAGTAAGTATATAATAAACTATAATTATAGCGGTAAGACTAAGCTAACTATAGCTAACTACTATAGGCTTACTAACTATAACTTATAATCTAATAGTTTAATTACCTTATATATTAATTAAGGCACCTTAGGGGAGAAATAATAACTAATAGGATAATAAAATTAATAAATTAATTTAAAACTTAAGAGGTAATTAATATAAAGATATACCCCCTATTTATAGGGATATTAA
>JAATHB010000890.1:0-14230 GCA_014822075.1 Fusarium buharicum
GTCTGGGACCTGTGGGCAAAGACCCTCAACAAGCCCGGCTGGCGCATCGTCGCCGACATGAGCCCCGAGGAGTTTGTCAGCTGCATCGACTTCCGCTACATCACCGATGCCATCACCCCCGAAGAGGCCGTTGCCATGCTCAAGGAGCAGGAGCCCACAAAGTCCAAGCGTCTCGAGGAGGCACTCAACAACCGCGCTGTGCCCGCTTACACCACGAGTGCTGGCTGGCTTGGCTATGGCGAGGATAAGATGAAGGGTCTACTTCAGGAGACTCTCAATGCGGGATACCGTCACTTCAAGGTCAAGGTCGGTGGTGACATTGAGCGTGATCGCAAGCGTCTGGGTATTGCTCGTGAGGTCATTGGCTATGACAAAGGCAATGTTCTCATGACAGATGCCAACCAAGTGTGGTCCGTCCCTGAGGCCATCGAGTACATGAAGCAGCTGGCCGACTTCAAGCCCTGGTTCATCGAGGAGCCCACATCACCCGACGATGTCCTTGGCCACAAGGCCGTTCGGGACGCCCTGAAGCCCTACGGCATTGGCGTCGCCACAGGTGAGATGTGCCAGAACCGAGTTATCTTCAAGCAGCTTCTCCAGACTGGCGCCATCGACGTGTGCCAGATCGATGCCTGCCGAATGGGTGGTGTCAACGAGGTATTGGCCGTGCTCCTCATGGCCAAGAAGTTCGGCGTGCCCATCGTACCGCACTCTGGCGGTGTTGGTCTCCCCGAGTACACCCAGCACCTGAGCACCATCGACTACGTCGTCGTTTCTGGAAAGCTGTCTGTGCTGGAGTACGTCGACCATCTTCACGAGCACTTCTACCACCCTTCTGTCATCAAGGACGGATACTACACCACCCCTGTGGAGCCTGGCTACAGTGTTGAGATGAAGCCTGAGAGTATGGATCGGTTTAGCTATCCTGGTGAAAAGGGCGTGAGTTGGTGGACTTCAGATGAGGCTAGGGTTATTCTGGACGGTGAGAAGATCTAAGTGGACATGGTCAGATAAAATCTTGGAGAAGAAAATATGTTGCTGTATCTAGAATGCCTCCATAAGGAGAAATATCATGAATTTATGAACCTGGAAAAAGCTCGCTGTACCGACTGTGAGAATATTGATGAACTTGAAAAATTCATTGGAGAATTTTTACAACAACCCCTACGGTGCAAGTTTAGAGTCCTACCCGTTGGTCTATGAATCTGACTATATCTCCCAGTTCTTCTGGGCAGTACCAATGTGCTAATTCTGGGTAGGTCTTGAAGTCAACGTCTATTCCCATGCGTTTTAAAAGATCAGCTGCTTGTCGGCCATGGCAGCATTCAACATCTTGATCCTTTTGACCATGTCCCATAAAGACAGGAGTTTTTAGAAAAGGAAAGGAAGTGGTTAGTGATATAGGGTCAAGCTCTGCCTCTTCCCGAAGCTCAGCGATGGCTCGCTGCAGTGGCGTCCTCGTATCCTCCTCGTCTTCCCTTTCGAAAACCCCATCTTCAAACATGCCACCGTCTTTGTCTTCGACCATCAAACTCTCAGCCAGAGGCATAAAGCCACTCATTATCACCACGCCACCCAGGCTTTCTCCCTCCCAGAGCAACCAACTCATCAATGCCATGGCACCTCCTTGACTAAACCCCATCAGTACAACTCTCCTTGTCTCTCCTCCCAGCGTCTTGATCTCATCACGCAGTATCGAGTGTATGTGCTCTATACTAGGTCTCATATCTCCGCGCGTCTCGGGCTCCCAGTCGCCAGTGCCTTCGTACCACTGATGGATGAGAGAGCGACGATATTTGGTTGCGCGGGCGAGAGGAGCCGTGGGGAAGACGAAACGAGCATGAGAGAGGGATTCTCGGAATGAAGTTGAAAGTTCAGGAGAGGGAGAGGAAAGGAGGGGAGAGTGGAATTTCTGGGCGTTGAAACCTCGGCCGTGGAGGATGACGATGGTGAGTTTATGGGAAGAGAGGGGAGGGATGATTAAAGGAGGTGGAAATTCTCCTGGTTGAAGGCGAGAAGATGAGGATGCGCTATTATTTGGTGACATTTGCATTAGATGTTGTGTTGGAGTGGTGATGTTGCTGTATAAGTATACGAGTTAGGATTGGTTGAATATGAAGAGTATTGATGAGCGTGATAGGGTGAGTAAACTGCGAGGCGATGAGCCGACAGCTTGGGTATCTGTAGCACAAGGTGATGAATGGTAGATATTAAAGAGACAGTTGGTAAATATATACAGTAGCTCAGATTATGGCGTTGCGCACTTGTTGTTTTGTTGGATCATGAGTTGATTGATGAAAGAATAAGGAATAGAATCTGCTGAATAAGGAGAATCGATAAACCATGCTCGACTTCTAGACCAGCAACTACAGCAGTTGAGTTCCGAAAGGCAGCACCAAACATTTTATGAAGTCGAATCTGATATAAAGACTTTTTATAGAGCAGGTGATTCTATCAGGAATATCACTCGCCTTGTTTTCAGTTTTCAGACTTTTCGATCTCTTTTGCTGAGACCATCATCATCTCAACTCTCATTCGCGACCGTGTCCCTATATTTATTTCCAAGCCCCACGTACCCCTTCACAATATCATATCACCAACCAACTACACACACTCATTACAACATCAAGACTCAAAATGAGCCTCGTCAACCACGACTCCCACCCAATCCTCTCTCTAACAGCTGCATTCACTGCCTGGAAAACTCTTCTCCTTTCCATCGCCCTCGGCGCCTCCGTAGGTCCCGACTACGATACCTCTACATCTCTCTTCTTTGACGCCGTATACGGCGCGGCAACGCCTGTACCCGCACTCGCCACGCGGCTGACGAGATGGGACGCAATATACTTCATGCATGATGCAGCGCGCGGCAAAGTATACGAGCAAGAGTGGGCGTTCGGTATTGGTCTTCCAGCCGCTGCGCGTAGCATCGGTGGTCTATGGGGTCTTCAAGTCTGGGAGCCTCTTGTTGCCATCGCCATCTCGCATATCTCCCACCTTATCGCTGTACTAGCACTCTATCAGCTGACTCTAGTGTTATGCAACGATAAAAAGCTTGCATATTTGGCTTCTGTCGTTCATATACTCTCTCCCGCAGGACTATTCCTCTCGGCGCCTTATGCAGAGAGCGCATTCTCGTGCTTTTCCTTTGTGGGGAATCTGCTCTTTGCTGTGAGTTTCAAAAGCAGCCCTGACTCATTGAAACGAAATGCGGCTGTGGTTGGGGCTGGGTTTCTGTATGGTGTTTCATGCACGCTGCGAAGCAATGGGCTCTTTGGGGGCGTCTTGTTTGTTGTGGAAGTTGTCAAGGGTTTGATGGCGCTTCTTGATGGGTTTAGTTTCTCCAAGGTTCTGAGACTGCTTGCGCCTATTCTTGGTGGACTCTTTGTTGCTGCTGGGTTTGTTGCGCCGCAAGTGCTGGCATGGATGAGATATTGCAACAACCAAGATGCTGAAGGCGAGTTGCGACCTTGGTGTACACGCCGTGTCCCAAGTATCTATACATTTGTTCAAGATGAATACTGGTAACGTTCTTCTTCTTTTAACTCAAAGCATTCATAACTAACGTACACAGGGACGTTGGCTTCCTCCGATACTGGACGCCCAACCAAATCCCTCTCTTCCTGCTTGCAGCTCCTATGCTCACGCTGCTCATCAAGTCGGGAACTGAGCTTATGCGTGAACCATCCCGAGGTCTTCGAACCTTGACGTCTGGTGCAGACGAGCAATACAGGTTGCTGGTGCAGACACTCGCGGCAGTGCAGACGCTGCTTGCCGTCTTGGCGATCACCATCTACCACGTCCAAATCATCAGTCGCTTGTCCTCTGGCTACCCTGCCTGGTACTGGTGGGTAGCTTCATGCCTCATGGACAAGAAGAGGCAGAGCTTGGGGTATGGCGTGGTTGTATTCATCACCATGTATGCGGCGATCCAGGGTAGTCTTTTTGCATCGTTTTTACCTCCTGCATAGACGCATGCATAATGCAAACGCAAATACTTTATTGTATTTAAAGATTTACTTTATGACTCAGTTGGACAAGTGACGCATGTAGGTATGTAAGCTTAAACCTGCAGTCCTGCACTATCACGAGTTATTAATCACTACACGAGTATTCGGACTGCAGACAAGGGCAGCATCAAGGTAACCATTTGAAATTTCGCTTGCATCTGCATAAAGCATCTTTTGATTTTCTCTCAAATGTATCTATAAAAATGGCGATTTCTCCCAGTTCTCTTCGTTCCCAACTTCCCCCAGCAATCAACCCTCTTCTTATACATCCCGCTTTCACTTACACTCACACAACTCTTCTTCACGTTACACCATTCTTCCAGCCAAACACACACTCCCAATATCGCAATAATGCTTACCTTGGAGGAATATATCGACTCCATTGAGGAGGGCAAGTGGGTCTATGTCGACGACGAACATGATCCCATGTTGCTCAAGTTCAAGGAGCTCAAGGAGCGCACGGCAAAGTGTGTCGAAGAAATCAAGAGCTTTAACGCTCTTCATCTTTCTTTGGCTATCCCTGCCTTTGCACCTCCTGCAGCTGGTTCTACTGCTGCCCCTTCTTCTTTGTCTTCGGCTGGTGTAAGTAGCGTCAAGATCCTATCAACAAGGACTGACATCTAATCAGACCACGGTCACAGTCATAACCACCGCCGCCATCACTCTAAAGGAAGAGGATGGAAAACCCATGCTCTCCATGGAGGTAGTGTGGGAGAGGGACATGCTGCCGTCAAACAAGCGGTCCGGTCGACGTTCCCTCAGACAAAGCCCCTACTCGAGGCCAGCCGGGGACGACAACAGCCCTGCCTTTTGTCACCCTATTCCCACCACCAAGCACCTTGGGAAGCCCTGGCGAGAAGGCTGCTCTCCTCTAGCCTATCGCATCCGCCAATAATGGTGAGGGTAAAGGGTGTCTTGATCGGGAGGGACAAAGTATATTTCGACGAGAAGGCCATACTTTTGAAAGAGAAGGGAGATGCGCTTAAGGGCGGTATGGGATTTGAATTAAGATACCCAGGGCAATAGAATATTAAGGAGTTGGAGGCGTTTACTTTCTTTTGTTGATTTCAAATGCTTCGTTGCTTGATGAGTCTAGAAAGCTTAAAGTCACGTCTATATATTCTGCTCTTCTTAATACAATAAAAGCTACACTCACTTGTTCCAATCTATATTTCATTTGTTTCAGGCCCACTGCTCAAGAGATCGAGTGTTCCAAGCCATAATCCTGTGCGTGTCTGTGATGTGGCGTGGCCACCCTCCTGAATATAAGCAAGCAAGCTGCTTCTACTTGTTTACTTATAACGCCCCTCAGGTCTAGATATCTTCTGCTTATTGCCTGTTCTTGCTAGGCCTCCTTGACCACTTCGTTCCTATCACGGCACCCAGGCACGTTTGCCTACTCATCCATCATAGCAAAGCCATGCGCAGTAACAACAACAAACTAACCAGTACAAGACACATTCCATCCTGCAACCACACATGGACCGGATTTACACTAGTCACCTACTCCATTGCAAGGCCATATATCTCAAGAGTGAGATATTGGTATGATGTGAGGGAAACAAAGAGTGAAGCAGGACTCAGAGAAACAAGAATCCTAGTGGCATACACTCGATGATCAAACCCAAGGATGAATTAAAGTTCAGGCTCATATTATTATAGGCAAAACTAATGTAATCACTAAAGTCTTCATAACCATCTAGTATCGAACTCATAGTTCTAACATCCAGCAAACACGCCATATTCGCTAATGCGCCCTCGTCAAAGTCCTGCTGTTTCTATGCCAAGATAAGCGCATGACTTCGCTTGAGTTCTAAAACTTCAAAGTATTTCCGTGTTCTTCCACCTCAAGCGGAGGGAGGCAAGTCTGTGTTTTTCTCGAAAACTTGGTCTAGCGTTTGAATCTGCATGTGGTGAAATGTCTTCGTTAAAGTGAAATATTTCCTCATGATCCTGTATCGGCGCCATGGTAGTATCCGTCATTGGTTGCTTTCCTTCTCTTTCCCCTTGGTAAGACGGGCGCCTCGGTCGAAATTGGGGCACCCAACTGTGGGGAGGGCTTAATGTATCATTCTTTCCAAGCCCATTTACTTCTCCCCCTTCCAGTACGGGTGATAAATTTCTTGATGCCTCTGCTTCATTCTTGCCCGATGTCTTCCGTCTCGCCTCGTTCTGGCCTAAACTCTGCGGGTCTCGGGAAGGCGGCGAACCTCTGCGCCACCCGACGGGGCGACGGTTCTATGCTTCATCCTCCGAGTCGCTATTATCGTTGATCCTAATAGCTCGCCACCTCCTGTCAGTCAAGTCTTGGGCAGCGGTTCCTTCGCTTTCTGGGTCAACGTAGCCCTGGCCTCCAGCAATGCTTAGCGCAACAGGCAAGAAGATGAGGGCATGGGTGGCGGCGAAGATGACAAGTGACAGCCAAACACGGAAGTAGTAGATCTCGAAAATCTTTGATCGCGTAAATGCGAGCACGCAGACGCCCAGAAGCTTGGTGACAGTGATGCCAGAGAAGACAGACCCGCCAACGTTGACAAGAGCAGTCCAAGCTCGAGCATCACGGCCACGGAAGGCATTACTATTGCCCTCCATCACTGTGCGTGAGGGAAACATGAACGCCCGAGCGATGTGAGCGCAGAATTCGACCGAGATACCGACACAGATGATGAGGTTAACCAAGGAAACAGCGTTCAGAGACACGTTGAACAAGGCCATGCTGCCCATGATATCCACAACGCTCATCACAACCGTCACAGAAACCACAAGCGCTGTAAGAGACGAACCCAGAAGCACAGCTGAAACAACAAAGATGATAGCAACAGCAGCACAAAGTAGCAAGGCTGTCAATGACACAATACTAAGATACTGGTCAAAGAAGATGTAGAAGACGCTGTACGGGAACACGTCGGCGCCAGTCCTTTCTCCAATATCAGAGGCGATGCGACGAGCAGTGGCGTATGCAGAAATGAAGTCCTCCTGGCTCCTCAGAGGAGTATGCGCAGTTCTAAAGTGGGTGGCCTTGATACTGGAGCTCTTGTCGTTAAGAACAACTGCTTGACCATAAGGAGCCTGGCCAGCTAGAGGGCACTCATCATCAGTAGGAGTCGAAAGGAATTTCTTGAGATAATGAATGAATTCCTCATCCTCTGGCATGCCGTAAAGAGTAGTGTTCCAGGCTGGCTTACGATCAGCGAAGCAGGTCTGCCCATGCTCCACACAACACTTGTCGTTTGCAGGATTCAGCCACAGGAAGTAGTCGTCAATCCAGCTAGCGGTAGGTGAAGATATGTAAGACACATCTGGTCTTTGTCGTTCGAGCTCCAATGTGTTGGTGAGAGAAAGATCCTGACAAGTAGTGAATTTTGAACAGATCTCTTGTTGTTGCTTTCGCTTGGAGGCATCAACTTCGCGTGTTACAAAGTATACAGGAGGTCCCGTCTCCAAATACTGGTATAAGTCATTGAAATAGGGAATCAGATAAGATCCATCAGGAATGGCAACGCGCTGATCAAGGCCCAGTTGAATCCTAGGCAACAACGCCAGTCCAGTTGTAAACAGACCGAGAAAGACTGTAACAACAACAAGCTTAACTTTCTTCCCGAGAAGGCTTGGGGCATATGTGTTCTTGATAAAGATCTGTAGTAAGCTTTCCTCGGCCATGTCAGAGCCACGGCTGCCGCCCTGAACGTAACCATTGTTGCCGTTGAGGTGGATTCGAGCCTTAGTGATCTGCCACCAGGGAAAAAGTTCACAACGATGGTCCTCAACCCGCATCTGGTTAAGTGACAGGCACGAGACAAACATAGTCATCTGGAGCACTGCATTGATAAAAACGGCACCTGCGGCATAGGCAGCAAAATTCCTGACTGCGGGCATACCGACAGCTGTGCCAAGAGCAAATGCAACGGTTTCCGTAAGAGCCGAGAAAAGAATAGAAGGACCCATGCGGCCAAGAGCCCTAGCAACCCGTTCCTCGACCATCTGGTCTGGAAAGCTGACGTTGACTCTCTCAAGCTCATGAACGATCAGAAAGATGTTGTCCACGCCGACAGCAAGAACAATAAAGGGAATGACTTCCATGATGATGAGTGTGGCTTTCAGGCCGACCCATGAAAAGAAACCGATGGAAGCAGAAATCGACATGAGAACAATAATGATGCCCGCAAGGCCAAGCGATACTTTGGACTCTACCAAGAGCACAGCAGGGTTGCGGAAAACATGCTTGAGAGGAGTGCCAAGTGCCATACAGGCGTAGACGAACATGACGATGTAACTGATGACGATGATCTTAACGTCTGTGTTTGTCGACTTATTAAGTTCTTGTTCCAAACTGATCTCGGTGTTGAAGGATAGACGGAGGCCACGATCTTTAGCCTCTTGTTGAACCTCGAGCAGTCGATCACGAAGAGAATTTTCCCAGTCCACGGCCCTTGCAATAGCATCAGTTCCCTCTTGTGCATTGTTGACAACCCAAGTCACAGTAATGGCTTGAGCGTCCACCACATCCTCCTCGTAGCCACCAAAAATCATGCTGGGTTCAATGGGTTGTTTAAAATCTGGTCGGCAATTCACTGGGGTTTTTGCGCATGCACGAAGTTGTTCCTTCCAAGTCTTGGGGCCGAATCCGCCCTGTGAATACCAGTAGGCCGAGAGAGACTGTACGACACAGGCATCGCCAGTAGGCTTATAACACAAGTCTTGGAAGAATTTGCCATAGACAGGGCTTTCGATCTTCTCAACACTCTTTTCAACATCGATCCACCACTTCAGTGTGTCATAGCTGAGTACCGGTCCTGGGCCAGAGGGGTTGGTATCGTTAACGAGAAAGATTTTTTCAGCACGATAAAAAGGACCAAAGTTGTTGTCGAAGTATGCTTTCTCTTGAGCAGCGGCAGAAGAAGGGCTAACCCAAAGACGGGCAGGTTCCTTCTCGACCTCGAAGCGGAACAAGCCAATACTCAAAATCCCAACGAGTAATAGGTTTAGGCTAATAGTCCAGCCAGGGAAACGAGCTGCGAGGTGACCAAGTTTGTAGAATGCTTTATCGCATCGGTCGTTGACCCAGTACCTCTTAGTTGGGCGCTCTCGCATCGCTTGCGTGTCAACTGGGCCGCCCTCATCCTCATCATCGCTATGTGAAGTTGATGCCAGCAACCTTCTCTCCTCAACTTGACGCTGCGAGTATTTTTTCCAGGCAACATGGCCAAAGACGAACGCGAAAAGAGCGAACAATAGGACACTGTAGACGAAGATAGATGCAAATGACAGGCAGGGCAAGACCCCGACCTTGCAAGACTTGGAGTCCTTAACATCCGGGAGCTCCGGGCATACCTGAGGGCAGTCTACACAAATGCAACGGTAGTTGGGATCCTCATCGTTGCATTTCTTGGGCTTCATGTCCAAGGGATGCAGTTCATCGTCGCTGTACTCGGTCGGAAAGTTGATCTGGAAGGGAGAGCCAGCGAAAGCCCTCTTCTCTCCAAGGAAGTTAAGCATTGCAGTATAGTTCTTGGCACCACCACCAATGAGGTCCATGGCCTTGGCGTTTGCACCGCCAAACTTGACTTCCTTGCAGCTGTCATAAAAACCAGAGCCATATTCCTTGGATATGAGCTGGTCGAGCTCTGCGACCTGCCGCTTACCATTCTTGATGGCGGAGTCGGTCACGTTAATAAAGAGAGACTGGTCGGGAGAGCAGGTGAATGTGCAGAACATATTGAAGAAGTTGTCTCTACACGCAGGACAGGAGCCGATAAGGGTGTTTGGGGTGTCGAGCTCGTTCTTGAGCGTCCTAATCTAGAAAGTATTAGTATAGGCTCATTAAAGGTCGGGAGGATATGCTCACTTGGTCCAGGTTACAGCAGACAGGCCCGGTCCGCCATTTCTCGCCGCAAAGGTCGACGAGTTCGTTGCGAAGCTCTTGATCGGGGTCATGAGCCAGATCATTGTCGATACACGGGATGTCTTTTCCAAAGAAGCCCTGCTTGCCGCAATGGCCGCGGAAGGCGCATCGTCCAGCTTCATGTTTCGGGGTATACTGCTCAGCAAAGCCTAGGCCGGCAAAAAGCACGGCTATAGCCCCGAGCTGAGGCACGATGCTTTGATGCATCTTGAAGTAATGGGGCCGCACACGGCGGTGGATAGATACGGAGTCGTAGACCTGGCCGGCTGTGATCGGGAATTGATGTGGATATCACCTGGACTGGACGGACGATACGACGATAAGCGTGCGATGGATATTAGAATACTGAAGAGACAATCATAATAGATTGTACGAGAGTGAAAGATGGAAGTTGAGAAACCGTGTCTTTGAGGCTGTGGGGTAGAAAAACTCAAAGGCGACGCGTCGGTAAAGAAGGCGCAACCGTAACGGTTGAATGGGAAAGGAAGGCGATATCGTAGCGTAGGTCGATGACGGGAACAGTACAAAGCTTGGAGAGGTCACGAACGACCTGCGTCATTGGTTTCTGGTGGCTGAGGTTGTCTGTGATTCGTCAATGTGAGTTAATTTAATGGGTAACGTACAAGACTACTGTTAAACCGACCATCAGGATAAAAATAGGGCGCGCCACTTAGTTACAGTAAACCAGCTCTATAACGATATAGATTATAAAGCAAGGACTATCGTTATAATTAGGATATCGTTAAAGTCAGTCAATTAAGCTAAATATCCCTACTACTAAAAACACACTTAATTTGCTAATAATTATAGTAAGAAATATATCGGCAGGAATAATTAGGCTTTTCCTTCCACTTAGGCCTACTGCTATACTTGCTAATACTGACTTTTCTGCCGTTAAAAAAGCTAATAGAAGTTAAGGTTAGGATTAATATATTATTCTTAGAAGCAGATTAATATATTAAGGGCTAAGGATACCTTACTTATAGTAATTAGCTGCGGTAATAGCTCCTTATAGTTATTATTATTATTATCTTTATAGATTTAAGTATATAAGTTAGCAGTTAAGCCTATTAGGTCCTTTATGCTCTCTTATATCTGCTTTTTAGCTATAAAAGGAGGAAATTATAAAAAATTAGGGAAAATTAGGCCTATTTAGCGGGATTTTATTTAGTAATAAATTTAGATTTTAGTAAATTAGTTATTAGTATTTTGGCGGTATTATTATTACCTAGGTTTATTGTTATTTACTTAAAATTATACCTAAATTTTATGGCTTTTAGTTCCCTATCGGTATAAAGAGGATTTCGTTATAGCCCTATATTGTTATAGATCTGGTTTACTGTAGTTGCCTTTCTGATATTTCGGCTTATATCCGGTTCAACAAACAATATGTGTACCTGCCTCCCCAATTTTAGCGCTTCTTGTTCCTGACCCAACCTTCACCCCGGCAAATGCCGTAAGCGTATGTAGGGAGCCGCCTAGCACTGTGGGGGTACAGGATTATGAAATCAAATCTGACAATATCAATTGCTATGGAACATGAAGCCTCCACCGCGTCCTGACTCGTCAACTAATTCGGCACGTACACTCTCCAACTCTTTGCGCATTGACTTGGGGCTAGCATTCTCTAAAAGGCACTCAAAATCGAGTAGTTTTACACCCTCTTCCGTGACGAGAAAGTTATGTCGGTTCACGTCCCCATGCATGAGTCCCAATTCGTGGAGTTCTCCTAGAGCCGTTTCGCATATGCTTAGATCCTGAAAGGAGGCAGGGCGTCCCTCTATTTTCTCTACGAGAAAACCTATGATACGTCCATTCTCGTGGATATGCCCGAGGAAGCGAGGGGCCAGGTCGGAACCCTCAAGCAACTGATATGCTCTTGTTTCCTGTTCAATGCGAGGCAGCTCCCATTCGAAACGTGCTATCTTGGCAATTATGGTTGCTGACGAGAGGAGGGTAACTGGAAGAATCGAATGTGAGATGGCTTCGAAAGCCATTGCCGTGAGCTGTTTGGTCTTCTTTAACTCGAGACAATCAATCTGAGTATGATGCCATCGACACTTGACGCCAGCTAGTGTTCGATTCGAGATAGAAGTTTTCAAGTCGCCGCTGGTTACATTTCTCGAGATGTGGGCTACCGTCCATTCCTCGTTGTAAGGAAGACGGGGTAGGGACTGAATAGGGAATGAGAGCGTGTCTCTGTCGAAAGTTCTAGGAGAGATGATGAGATATTTGACTTGGTTTCCGATTCGCAGTCGGTATTCGCTTTCAACAGAATCGTCATCGTCCACTTCCATGGACAGGATGACCGGCTGCATCAGCGGCGAGTCTGCAGTTCGATCGTCAGACATTTCCACTATTGGATCACTCACTCTAAGACCGTCAGTCAGATGTGTTAAAAGAAAAGTAGGATTCGCACATTTATGCTGCGAAATTCACTTTACCATCACTATGCCTCCTTTCTCTCTACTATTTTAAGAAGAATGACTGTCATCAATGACAAGGGCGCTTTCATGCGTAAGGGATCAACGTTCTTGGAATTGAATACCGATCGGGGCTTCTTGGCGACCAAATTGGCTCAATAAACAGCGGCTAAACAGACCAATGAAAGCGTTCTCTGAAATACAACCTCAACTTTATCACCTGCGTGGTCCCTGAGCAACAGCGACGATTTAATATGATTTGTCCAATCACTATCCGCGATTGGAGCGAGCATTACAGAGTTCCCCCGCAGTAGTAATTCTTAGCGCCAGAACCCAGTTTCAGTCCCTCTAGGACCCTTTTGGGGACCTTATTCGGTTCTCTAGATCTATCCAAGACGCAGCGGTAACATGAAACATCCTCAACTTGATGAAGCCCACTTTTGGCGGATCATTCGTTGGTTGAATTGTCTTTGCTCTCCAAACTAGGAGGAGGCGGAGTTGAGCTGGCGACAAAATGACAGCCATGATAGGCTAACCCGTCCTTTATACTGCCTGCATTACTATCCAGTTTTTGTCTTAGCTGGCGAGAGCCGCCAACCCCAAGGCTCCTAAACAACGCCAGAGCCAACAGAACTTCAGGCAACATGTAGCTCGACAGCTATAAATTGTGATTCCCAGAATCATCTACACAGTAGCAGCATCCATGTTCCACAATCAATCTCTTCTTACATTGCATCGGCAAGAATCAAGCGTTTGAAACCGGCCTCCCAACAATATCATCTCAGTTTCTCGATAATACAAGTGCAATTAGTCACGTCTATTCATCATTGCAAACTTACACAAGTCAGTTGACTATCGACATAGTAAGGATCGTATATCCCCTATATCTAAGCCAGGTTTAATTTGGAATATCTTGTTAGGTTAAAATGTGCACTTCGAAGTATATCAAATATACCTGCGGTTGCAAAAAGGAGATGGAGTTCATCCAGTGCCCGGCGCGCCAGGGGACTAACACCAGATGCCATCCAATTATCAAAGAATGGGGCAAGGATTCGGCCAACAACTGTTCAAGGCACCTGGTCAAGCCAGACGCGCCAGTGAAATACACGGATCCAAATGGAGAGACTATGGAAGGTTAAAGCACAGCTTATGAATTGTGGAGCTGGGTTGTACGTTAGGGAAATCTAGGAATCAGTCCGCTTTCTAGGTTCTATTTAGACGTGAAGGTAGCCTGGCTGCAACACATTGACGAATGTATTTCATATCCTTTTTATTCTCTCTTGTTAAAGTAGCCGCCTCTTAGAGCAGCTTCTGGTAACTCGGTTGGCCTGTTCTTACCTCCGTAACTCGATCTCCATAGCAGCTGTGCCTGTTCATACTATCGAAAATGTTCCAAAAAGCCATCTCGCGCATATACTTTATCTCGAGCCTTAAATGCCTATCTTTCGCCCTTAGTGCCGATGATGTCTTTTTCGAGAGCAAGTTAACACCCGGCATATAATATTCTGTGTTTAATATTACCGGTTAGCTTATTATAATAAGGGAGCATATATAACCCTATAAAGTTAAATTTTCTATTTCGTTTTAAGCTTAGTGACTAGGCTTGCCCTAATGTATAGGATTATTACCTATAAACCGAACTAGCCTAATAAAGAGAAATAATTATAATGTGGGATTTATATATAGACTCCTCTATTAAATATAATCTAGGTAAGGTCTTAAATAACCTTAGTTAGTTTAACCTAACTTTATTTAAGCGGAATTACTTTTAGATAGCGGCAAGAATCTATATTTAAGTCTCTAGAGCCTCCTTAAGGCATTTAAAATAGTATCGCTTTTATATTAAAAGGGATATAAATCCGCTAAATTTACCGTAAAGACTATAAGCCTTAATA
>JAATHB010000896.1:0-18895 GCA_014822075.1 Fusarium buharicum
TGGGATGGGATGAGATGAGATTGAATGGGATTAATCGGATAACCCCCGCAGGGAAACGGCAACTGTTCGGATCCCGGCCGAGGGAATCTCTACGTAATACGTTTACCAACCTAAGTCTGGGGAAATCGACAAACCGGAATGATGACCTTTTGTACTGGATTGGATGGTGGTGATGCAAAGTAGAGTTTCTTAGTGCAAGCCCCCAAGCTCCTTAATTCGTATTTAGCCGAGCTTGTCGGTAACGGCGTCAATAGAACGAACCATGGCTTGAGCTTGTCAACGGTTTCCGAGTTTAATGATGATCTTTTTAATTGGATCTGATCCTGGCTATTTAATGCACTTGATCTCTTCCTGATAAGTTCAATAATTGGTAGCAAATTGCACAAGATAAGAGACGCAATTCGAAAATGCATGCAATTTACGTGGCATGAGTCCCTGCATCCCATCGGCATTGGCAGGGGAGATTGCATTTTTGCTGTCTCAGGTGAAAGAGAGGCTACCTACTACTAACCTGTTACATCAAACATCAGATGCAGTTTGTGTATTCCGGGCTAACTATTAATCCGGACTGTCTTTCCCCTCGCCTCGACCAACAAGCATATCGATGTCCCTGGACCCCTTGATTCCTAGCAGAACTTTAACAAAGACCCTCTCCTTTCCCATTTGCTTATATGAACTGTCTTTGTACTTTGTTTTTCTTTCCTTCCAGTACTTATCAGTTAACACGAATACTTCTGCAAGCATAGAGTCCTGTGCCCCCGTAAGCCCGTGTCTAGTGCCGGGCTAGGAAACGATGGACGACCAAAACGGACTGCGACCCCACAACGACACAAATGCACTGAGCCATGACCAGTCTAGCCAGTATCCCACCACTCCATCAACATTTCCACAGCCAGTCTTTCAGGCTACTTCAGGCCTACGGGGCGATGGCACACAGGCTCAACCGCCTCACTCGGGTGGTTTTGTACCGCCTGACTACTTCACCCGGCTTCCATCTAACCTCCCCGGAACTGCTGATGCCAACACCGCCCTTGTTCACCAGTTCTCCTACCAGAACCTCGGCGGAGACACAGGGCCCTCGCCGTCCGGCTTTCATGGACTAGCGCCATCTCAACGTCCCCCCATTGGGAATCTACCTGGGCAGGACGTGCCAGACCTGGACAACCAGCCAATCCAGCGAGACCCAGACAAGTACGGAACAACCGCCAATAACAATCAGAAGAAATGTTCTCAATTAGCTGCCGATTTCTTCAAGGACAGCGTAAAGCGGGCTCGTGAGAGGAACCAGAGGTGCGCAATCTGTGCAATTTGATCAAGAACTTCATACTGATGACTTATTCTCTAGACAAAGTGAGATGGAAAGAAAACTCCAGGAGCAAAATGATTCACCTTCGCGGCGACAACAGATTTGGATCTCTACCGGACGTAAAGAGGGCCAATACCTAAGATTCTTGCGAACCAAGGATAAGCCACAGAACTACCAAACAATCAAGGTCATTGGTAAAGGCGCCTTTGGTGAAGTCAAACTGGTACAGAAGAGGACAGACGGTCAGGTCTACGCACTCAAGTCACTGGTTAAAACAGAGATGGTTCAGAGAGATCAACTTGCACATATTCGGTCAGAGCGTGATATTTTGGCCGAGGCTGAAAGTCCCTGGGTTGTTAAGCTCTTTACTACCTTCCAAGACTCGCATTTTCTCTATATGCTAATGGAGTTTCTACCGGGCGGCGATTTAATGACTATGCTTATTAAATATGAGATCTTCTCTGAAGATATTACCCGGTTTTATATGGCTGAATGCATTCTAGCCATTGAAGCTGTTCACGCACTTGGCTTCATCCATCGGTATGTCGCGCCCAGATGCTAGTTTCGTCACTAACACCCTTCAGAGATATCAAACCGGATAATATTCTCCTTGACCGTGGCGGCCATGTCAAACTGACTGACTTTGGCCTCTCTACCGGCTTCCATCGTCTACATGATAATAGCTACTATCAACAGCTACTCCAGGGAAAGTCTAACAAGCCACGAGACCGGAATTCAATTGCGATTGACCAAATCAACCTCACTGTCAGCAACCGATCGCAGATCAACGAGTGGCGTCGTTCAAGAAGATTAATTGCCTACTCCGCGGTCGGAACCCCAGACTATATTGCGCCTGAAATCTTTACTGGTCAAGGATATTCATTCAGCTGCGATTGGTGGTCACTTGGCACGATTATTTTCGAGTGCTTGGTGGGGTGGCCTCCATTCTGTGCTGAGGATCGTCATGATACGTATCGAAAGATCGTGAATTGGGGACAAACATTGTACTTTCCCGATGACATCCGGTTAAGCCAAGAAGCTGAAAATTTAATCCGATGGTGAGATTGAGCTCTATTTCTTATACTATACAAAATGTAGTACCCTTCAAGCCGAAGACAGGGCAGCACATTCGTAACCACATAGTAGTTTTCTTCGACACAATAACACACAATAACAGGCATCCTTATACTGAATATAATGCTAACAACTTAGCCTGGTATGTAATCACGAGAACCGACTCGGACGCGGCGGAACCCAAGACCTGAAGGCACACCCCTTCTTCCATGGCGTTCAGTTTGACCAGCTGCGTCGGATCAGGGCGCCGTTTGAGCCACGATTGGCCTCCAACATCGATACTACCTATTTCCCTATCGACGAGATCGACCAAACCGAAAATGCTACCCTGCTTATGGCCCAGAGCGCGCAGGCACCACTAGAGGAGTCGCTTCAGATGAGTTTGCCTTTCCTTGGCTACACGTTCAAGCGATTCGACAACAACTTCCGGTGAAGGATGTCTTATACTTGCGGTATCTGACTTCTGAGCAGCCTGGTTTAGGCTCTTGAGGAGGGTTCGGTCTATCCGCCTGGTGATGCATAGATTTTTGTGACGATTCGGTGCATGCATTTGTGTGGACTAAACATGGCATTGGCCAAAATTGAGCATGGTATCGATGGGTTGCTTAGGGTCGGAATGCCTTGATTGCCAGGAAGCTGGAAGTACATGTATAGGAAGCAATTAGGTCTTTTTTATATGATTTGGCCTTTCTGACCTGTGGCTGTAAGAGGGCTAGATTCTAGCGCATCACACGTCTGACAGCACAACGTGTATCCCTCAAGTAACACTATGATAGCCCACTGCAAATGGGGACAGGGAGTAGGTAATGGGTGGTTTACTTAGGACTTGAACCCCAACTATATTGTTTTCGCTGGACCTTGAGGCCTTTCTAAATCGTCTATGTAAGCCAGTTAGGTACACCATAGCCAGCATCAAGAGGTGTTACTTGACAATCTGGAAATTATGTGCGCCGAGACCCCCGGGGAAACACATTGTGTTTTAAGACTTTGGTAGCACTACATGTTGGGGGAAACTATAAACAACGCGTTCTTCTTGCAGGCTAGTCCATTCCACCAAGCTGTTGCCTTCCTGTAAATGCTTCCAAGCCCAGGTCAAACATCACTTTGGCCAGATCGATCTTGACCTTGTTCCTTCGCAGTTAGTAACAGCCTGATGAATGACGAGTTTCCTTGGTTTTATAGGGACACTACAACATTATAAATGCTAGATGGCCTGTGAGACTGCCAATAAATGTTTTCTTCTTAATGGAGGGTAATTATCGCTCAGTGCTCCTTAGATTCTATCTGAATTTGCAAGCCTCTCAAAGGCAATTTGCGTACACAATAACAAAGAGTACAGTTTTTTCCACGTTATACGCATCGTTGGCCTGATGCAGCATAATAGCTCCTTATATTCGTGAAATACATCCATGTCTATATCATTGTTCCTGAAGCACCTCTCTAGTATCTTGTTCGGCCTGTCACCCCACTGCCTAATTTGGCGCATCGATATGCACCCATCTTAACATCCTCCAGCACAACAGGTCTTAACTGCTTGGACCGGGGTACCTGTAGTATCTCTATTAGTATACTCGATCCCCGAGTGGATATCTGAGAGCAAGATCAAGTAACTCACATGTAGTAATGGCATTTTGAGGACACGCAGCACCCCTTGGGACAGTAACACATTGTGCATTGGCTCCTGAGAAAGCACTCATAGAAGAGGCAACGATGAGAATAAAACAACGAAATTGCATCTTGATCTGTATCCAAGAAACCATTAGCAAGTGTGAAGTGAGCGGTTATCGAGCAAGAAGTAGCCGATATAGTGCATAGATGTGGACTGACCTACTTTGATGGAAGGGTTTCAAGGAGCTCTGTAGAACTGATTTAGTGGCTAAATAGATAAAGAGGATCAAGCTTTCCAGTCGCTATGATAAATAGTGTAAAGTATGGAATTTGAGCTACTATATATACTTGAGAGGCCTTTATAAATGCTTAAGAAACAGGTTGAAGTATAATCGGAATGGCAACACCGGCATATCTACGAGTTGCCTAGTTAGTATTCAGGTTACTATGTTGATTCTATCTGGTATAGTGTATAGAATGCCGCGTGTTCATCTCAAACTTAGTTCTACGAAGGTTTTGCATTGCAGCTACCTAACCTGAATAAATCCAGATTACCAAGATCGTAACTCACTAAATCTCCTACTGTTGAAGCTTTCGTAGACAATAATCACATGTATTAAGGTTGGTATACCCACACAGCAGAGTTTACTTCATTAAAGCGGTCTAGGCACTATCAAATGGACAAGACTCGATTACGATACAATCCTTCGATCGTCAATCTATCTCGTCTCTGTTTTAAAATCCCCAAAGGGGCGGTGTATCTGTATTTAAACCTTGGCAAAGATATAGAGTGAGGCATGGGGCAGAACTTAAGTCTTTGGCACTTGTCAGTAATTTACCTGACCCATATTAACCCGTATTAAAGTGCTTGCGCAAGGTAATTTTCTAATGAGGCAGTTACTATTAAATTTAAAAGCCGTTATAGATTTGTCTCTAGATATATCTAGAAGTACTGGAAAGCCAGAGCGTGGGAATTAATATAGGACGTTCTTTATGTGTCATTACTCAGAGTAAGTTGAGAAGCGGCCATCGATGTTTATTAATTCGAGCGACAAATCCAGTGTAGCTGTCAGAACTAAACAGTGAAACCTTAGGTCTAAAGACTCCAGTTGATTACTCTGGCGCGAATCTCTATATACGCTTCAGCTCGTGAAGCCGCGGTATAGTCATTTTAAACTTAGTTGTGTGAAGGTTTTAGCATTGCAGCTGGAGAACCTAAATAGACCTCAAGTTATTGCCGTAAAGGGGGCACGAGTCATGTAGCTGTTAATTAAACATATTCCTGATAGGTTGCTATTTTTATGGGAAAACCTTAGTTTGACGTTTATGCCTCCGATGTAACATCCCAGATAAAGTCATGAGAACCTGCTGAGGTGAAAGAACATGGAAGGAACGAGGATAGCAAAGCATAGTCACCACTCCATAGTGGATAATTATAACGGCACTGTCTATTGCAATCAGTATTTATACTTGGCGCTGATGGCTATTTACGGTAATACTTGACAATAATGCTTGCATTCGAGTTGATCCAACCAAGGAATTCTCAAATACCACTCAAGGGCTTATATAAGTCCATCGTCAATTATAAACCTAGCTGGCATGTCTATTCACGGAGACGTCACACCGTCGACCAGGCAAATGCTTATCCTACCCGTGCACTTCGTATTCTATTCCTCTGCGGTGGAGACTTTAAACTTTGTCGCCAGAGCTTTATGGACGATGCATGCTGTAGGACTTGGTTTTACAATACTAAGTGCTTCCACTATGATCCGGCAGACGCCGAGCATCCCGTAGAAACAACTAGACAGCTTGAGAGCAGTAGCCAAGCCGGGTTAGGAATACAGGGAAGACTCCAAGAGTGGTATCCTTCACTTGACTTCAAGCCAAAATATTCCATAATCTAGCACTCATGCTAACATGGATCAGTGGTGACGACTGGGGCTAAGCCGTACACTGCCCTGGCTGGCAAATATCATCCGGAGTTGAATATATTGTTCAGATGATATTTGTCCAAACGCCAATCGTGAAAGGAACTGCCGATGACTTCGAGTAATGGGGATACCTGGTGGTGATGCCAGTGACTGCTCGTGAACCATCAAATCAGAATCAGCGACTGAGACGAGATGAATGAAATGAATTCCTTTAACTTTTCACCTTTTTTGACTTGACAGCTAAAAACCAATCAGATCGTGTGTCTTTTATTAGTTCCGACTTTAAACTTGCCCACTAGTAAGCATAATTTATATATACTTTCTGCACTTGAGACTACAAGCTGGCTAGCCTTAAGCACGGGACTTGTGTTTCTACCAGGGGACCTCAAGCAATGCCTGTCATATCTGAATCAGGCCCGGAGCACGGAGTAACAGGTCCAGCTTTATATTTTTAAGCTTTGGGATAGACAGACTTTGAGGAAAAGTAGAAACCGGTAATTGAGTAGTCACTACCGTGCATGCTAGACGCCCTTATAAAGCACGCCAGAGCCCCGTCGAAGTAAACTGTAACTTGGCTCGTGGACTTCTTTCGACGCTCTTATGCAATAGCTCGATAGAAAGACGAGTCGAGGTGGGAGCTGGACCAGAGGTAGGCTGCAAGCCCAGTCACATTGACGCACATGATGGTAGGAATGTTAATTCGTCGGCGATTGCCTGAGAGTAATATCGCTTTCGTCTAAATGCTAATGTTCAAGTCGATGGCACGATTTAAGATAACCTTATAGGCAGTTGAGACTAGTCGGAAACTGACGAGGCTATGGAAGTACTCTACCTCTTCTCCGAGGCACTGTTGTCCATCGCTAGGTAGGAATATATGCAATTGACAAAAGACGTTGCCAAGAAGATAAAACCTTGGAAGACCCTGGGATGCTATCGAGATCGATCTATACCATCCAACATTGAGAGGCTGCAGGCGGAAATCCTGAAGTCTTGCTCATTCAGGGGCAACCATTGAAAACATGGTGGCATTTTGCTTCAATATATTAGAGCGCCCGGTTATGCCTGGAAATAACCACGGTTCTAACACACGTGGTGTCTGCGATTTACCACAGAAACCTCCTTGATCAGACGTAAAAGCCGTTTATTCAGCGGCCAAGACAGTTTTAGATTGCCCGCTGCGTGAGTCGCCGGAGTGGCAAATAATAGAATAACGGATTTAAGCCAGCATCCAACCAGAATCTTTATTTCAAGAGCAAAACGATCCAGCTGAGAGACTGTCGATTGTGTCGGATCTTGGCAGCCTCCACCTGAATGATTACTGATTTTGGTATTTATAACAACTACGATGGCCTTACAAGACCAATAGACTCGTTCTTCTTTTATTCCAGTCACTCATTATGCGTTCCTTTCTTACTTTCGCTGTTACGGCCTTTGTGGCTCGCGATCTCGTTGCGGCTAGTCCTTGCCGACCTGTCTCTAGTGATTCGACTACTCTTCAATTCGAAAGCACTTTGACATCTACTTCTGAGACCCTGTCTAGCGAGACCTCTTTCACTATTACCGCCACTGAGTCTACCACTTCGGCCGAGACCACATCAACCGAACCTTCTTTCATTCCCGCCGAGTCTACTACAGAGATCTCGACTACCGATGTGCTTTTCAGTACGGCAACTGACTACATTAGTGTCACTGAAACAGCAACTACTGATGCTTTCTTCACTACAACCGAGACGTCAACTGAGGCTGCGTCCACTATAACATCTCTCTCCGAACCCCCAAGCTACACCAACCTCGTCTCAAATGGCGCCTTCAGAACTTCTCCCCAAGAAGGCGAAGTAGTTCACGGCTATGAGGCCTACCGAGCCACCTTCTCTGATACAGAAGACTACACCGGAAGCGGTAGTGATGAAACACATGCCGTCACCCTTGAATCCGAAGTTTGGGCATCTAGCGGTTCCTTGTTAACATCGCGTGGCGTCCTCGCGCAGCAGATCAGTTTCTCTGGTGAGAAACTGGCCTCCCGAGCTTTCTACAAGGTCTTGACGATGGAGACTCCCAGCTGTGTTCTGGGCGTGTATTTTGACGGGAATAGGGTGTCAGAAGTTATGCTCACAGCAGGTGACATGGGACAATGGCTTCCTCTCGAGGGTGAGCGTACAGTCGAGGCAGGTGGGGGTAATTTGATCCTGGATTATTCATGCAGGTCAGGTCTTGGTAAGAGTCAAGTTCTGGTTGATCAGTTTGTGGCGAGCGATGAGGCTGGGTTGGCGTGTTTGGACCGTGTAGAGTTTGTTTAGTGTCTAGGGGTAATTCTATAAGTCCTCAGCAGACTACAGATGTATATACCTTGGATAAAAGAGCTATGTTATGATTAGATCTTGGCGTGTAATCAAGAGATAAAAAATGTGGCTCACCATCATGGGATTTAGTCCTCAGGCAGAAGCATCATTTGATGACAAAGAGATAAGAGTATCTGTCATTTTGATGTGTTGTTCGCCTTTGATTGCTCACTGATATACGAAACTCACGATGTATGCGTGTTGCCAGCATAAAGTTCCTGCAGGGCGAAAAGAGAAATCACCTTGCCAACTCATAACTCATGACTGTTCAATAATTTACTTCTATCGCAAAAGTGTATTAAGTTGACATTTCAGTCTTATGAGAGATCTCTTTTCAGTGAGAAGATATCCCAAACATAACAATGGGAGGGAAACATCATACTCGTATCTGATATGAGAAAAAGCACCCAGACCACGGGTTCAGCAGAATGCTTGGGCTGACTTCATAATCTCATAGCTTCCATCTGGAACACTCTCCACACTCTATACCGCTTGCATATGCCATCTGTACACTCTATTCAACGTGTGACTGCTTATTGGCTGTGGGATCTTAATATAACTTCCTAGAAAAACCTGAATATGCACGATGTATGTCTAACTTCTTATGAAAATCTTACAACTGCTATAAGATCGACCTTTACTGACGATGCCTATTCTCAGTTGTTGGCCATCAAGTATATCCTCCCAGGCAACGTTTACTATAAGCACTTAAATCATCACCCTATTTACAGACTTTGTCCCTAACGAAAAGGATACAAAATGGCTTGCTGGAAATACCTACCTAAGGAAATTCATGGCAAGGTCCTCGACTTGCTTGCCCAAGAGACACACGGAAAGAGCCTCTTCGCCACAGTCTGTCAGGAATGGCGGACGATCATAGAAGAAGAGAATTTCCACCACCTAAAGCTGCATCAGTCTACACTACGTGGACTCGCGAACCTGAGTCCACGGCGAAAGGCTCTGGTACAACATATCTGGCTCAATATCGAGCTTCAACCCTATATACAGAGCTATCAGGCCTATGGAGTGTGTGATAGGTGGAACTCGGCAAGCAAGACCAGAATGGAGAGGGCAATTACTAGACTCTTCATGATCCTACGCAACTGGCCTTCTTCTGATGGTGGACTGGCGCTTGAGATTAACGCATATTCTCCAAGTGATCATCGACATTGGGGGAAAAACTGGTACTTTGGTGCGAATGGCAAAGAGAATAGAGTGTCAGTCCCCAATCCTCAGGCTGAGGGCACCGGTATCTCGGGGGAAGGTCGCCACTGGATGGAACAACCTTTTGATGACTTTTCTCTTATATCCTCAGAAGGCCTACTTCGTGTCAGAGCAGTAACCGGCTTTGTTTTTCGTCGACACTGCCGGTGTTGGTTCTCACATAAGACTATCTCGCTTTTCTTGAGTAGGCTTTATAATGTGAGAGAGATACACTATGAGCCTTGGATGCTTGAAGAACATGGTCGATTATTGGTTGAATACTATAACTATGAACAAGAATGTAAGTCTTCCTGTCAATATCAGGAGTTTATTGCAACGCTAACGTGGGATCAGTCTCATACATAATTCCCGCTCTGCCATTCGATCTAAAAAGATTGAATGTGTTTCAAGATTTCAACGAAGACTTTACTTTGAAGCACCGAAATCATGTAAACCATCCCAAGCATGAAGGACAAATACAGCCAGATATACGGCCAGCGATTGGCGCTAGTCTTGCAATGAGTGGAAGACGCTATGAGCAGATCTCTCTCTCATTTGTAACCGACGCTCGATACTTTCTTGGCGCTGTGCAATCTGGTTGCAGATGGCATCAACCAAAGTCCCTAATCTTGACATCAGACCTCCTCAGCCACACGGTCAATCAAGATCAAGTGTCGAATCTACTGAAACGAGCGGCAGAAGTCGCTCTAGAAATGCCAAGGCTTCGCACTCTGATCTTGTGGAACGGTGGAAGACAACACGCGAGTTCGTTCACGTACTCTAAGAACGAGCAGGCTCCTTCAATTGCGTGGTGCGGCACTTGGGACTTGGCCTTGACACCTAGAGTGCTGGACGCTTGGGAGAAAGTTGCCGCCAAGTACAGTGGATGTCCAATCTGGGTCGAGGGACGGCGACTAGACAGGGAGATGGTATTGTCCCATGCTCATGCTATTCGGCTTTTGAAACTGCCAGCTGAGGTGATTGACCCTGTCTCTCTCTGGCAGATTGAGAAGGAGCATGAATATAACCAGGCTACGCGGAATCAGGAGACTACTTAGCCGTAAGTTTGGGGGGTAGTATATTGATATGAGATCCTGTAAATAAATATCATTTTTCATTTGGAAGGCCGAAGACATTGGAATGACGAGCATTAGACCAGTTTTTGCAGAGATAGAACCTTGGCTTGATGTCTGAAGTGCACGAGACGTTGATAACAGAATCGGTTCATATCAGACGCTGACTCGCGCATGAGAGCCTATCAAATTGTATCTGTTTATACTCAACCTTGTTCGTGCCTGACTGCTTGAAATTAAGTTCAATCGCTTCAAGTAGAAGTTCGCCGATTGGAGTGCCGATCCTCGGCCACTCATACTCGGATCCAGTTCTAAGCCCGACCCTGAAAAACACGGCGATGCTACCTTACTCCACTCGTTCTCGTTCGTCCAAGTCTCTGCCGATCCCGCAAGATAAGGTACAAGGGGCAATTCGGGGCAAAGCCGATTACTTTGCGGGGGTTTATCCTTGGTTTGAATTTCATCATCGTGGGGTATGGGTAAGGGTTTGATTTGAGGGATGTATAAGTAGTCAGTCATTGGGCCACCAGTTCTTGTCCCATCCTTCTTCACCGTGTTTCCGCGACAGCTAAACCAGTCAACATGAAGGTCTTGTCAAATCTCGCCACGTTACTGGCTATTTGGCCTGTTCAGCAGGCTTCCGGAGAACACTACAAGCCTGTCAAGCTCAAGGGCTACGGCAGCTTCTCCGGAACCGTCATCAACAGCACCTTCACCAAGCAAGAACTGCCAGCCCCCGTGGACGCTTGGCTCGGCATCGACTATGCGACTCAGCCTACTGGTAAACACCGCTTCGAAGCTGTGAATTGGCCAAAGCCCTTCAAGGGAGTCAAGAAGGCCGACAGCTATGGAAAAGTCTGCATTCAAGAGGTTACCCCCAGGACTCCTCTCGATACCCAGAGTGAGGCTTGTCTCAACTTCAACGTCTTTCGAACACAGGGAGTACCACTGAGCAAGAAACTGCCCGTTCTTGTTTGGATCCACGGAGGTGCTTTCTACGCTGGGAGTTGGGCCAGTTTCGACGGAGCTGCTTTTGCGGCCTCATCAAAAGAGCCAATCGTTGTAGTCAGCTTTCACTATCGTGTCAATTCGCTAGGATCTCTGCCGTCAAAGCTTTTCCAGGATGCGGGCCTGTCGAACCTAAACATTCGGGACCAGCACCAGTTCCTGGAGTTTGTCCAGAGACATATTGGCGCTTTTGGCGGTGATAAAAACGCTGTTACCATCGGTGGTCGTTCTGCTGGCGGACACTCTGTGGGAATTCACTACTTCCACAATTACGGCTGGGAATCGAGGCAGTTGTTTGCGCGAGCAATTCATCAGTCTGGATCGGTTACTTCCAGAGCCTTCCCCAACGTCACCTATCCTCTGTATAAACGTCAATACGACGAGTACATCACTTACCTTGGATGCCACAAGGCCAAGACCGACAAAGCCACTCTCAAGTGCCTTCGAGAAGCAGATATCGATGCCATTAGGAACATCAGCACCAAGCTCTACCATGACTATGATCCTCAGTTGACTTGGCCGTTCCAGCCAGTTCATGGAGGGCCTCTGTTTGAGAAGCCAGGCTCACAGTCTGGATACGATGAAACATTCTTTCACGTCCCAACCATCACATCCACGGTCACCGATGAGGCCAAATACTATACTCCAGGCGATCTCGAGACGAACCAAGAATTCCTAGACTACCTTCACAATATCTCACCAGCCCTGACCAAACAGGACCTCGCAGAACTGAGTGCCGCGTACCCCGACCCGGCAACGCATAAGGATTCGCCTTTCGCCAACTCGCCAAACAGCACGCAGTATAATCGCATCTCAGCTGCTTGGAGCGACTATGCCTACATTTGCCCCGGTCAAGAGACAGCATACCGAGCATCTACCGCCGGCGTGCCAACATGGAAAGTCCGCTTCAACACCAACAACAGCTTTCCCGCGTGGCAGGGTATCCCGCACACAGCTGACACGGGGTATACATGGAACGAGTCAACTACTCAGTATCCCGAGATTAGCCATATTTATCATGCGTATCTGGCGAGCTTTGTGGCTACGGGCGATCCTAATCGTCATAGATATCCAGGTAGCCCGAAGTGGCCGTCTTACGACGGCGACGCTGATTCACCGCTGCAGATTGTGGTGCAACCTAAGAACACAAAGGTTGAGAAGGACAATATTAGGAAGGAGGCTTGTCAGTATTGGAGAGACCCTGAGCGAGCTCCTAGGTTGAACAAGTAAATTGTATAAATGGGGTTGATGTACATTAGATGGATCAAGAAGATCCTACTAACGATAGCTTGATGATGTTGCAGAGAGTGTGTTTACTCATATATGACCACGCCCGAAGTATGTGAACGTGCCACCGGATACTTGCTCACGCCTTGGAACCCTCCACAAATCCTGGGCTAAAAGTATAGTCGTTATATCCTACGTTAGTCTTGGGAGTATAAAACGTCTCCCTCCGATATGGTGTCAACGGAACACCATTCTTTACTCGAAATACCAAGTCTGGGTTCGAAATGAACCATCGACCAAACGCGACCACAACATCCCACTTCTGATAACTGCCGTCGACTGCTTGATAGACGTTATCGGGCAGATACCCTCCACCGACAATCACGGGAGACTGATTGTCCCATATGCTGAGAATAAAGTCGAGACTCTGCTTATTATCTCCAAAGGGCTGGATAACGTTGGCTGTGACAGAGGGGGCTGCGTCAAGGATTGCAGGGTTACCGCGGGGCTCGACGAGAGAGATATATGCCAACTTATATCCTGCTTTCTTCAGCTCACGAATGATGTAGCCGAACTGCTCCCATGTGTTGGCCGTATAAGCACTTTGGTAAGTTGCGAAAGGGCTGAGGCGAAGAGCAGTTCGTTCGGCGCCGATTTCGTCAACTACGGCCTTGACGATCTCGAGTAGAAAGCGAGCTCGGTTCTCAACAGAACCTCCCCACTTGTCTGTTCGGTTGTTGATGCTCTCACTGATGAACTGATCAATTAGATATCTATTGAGAAAAACCCATTAGCATCTAGACGTCGGTCTGGCGTGATCACTCTTACCCGTGGGCGCCATGAAGCTCCACACCATCACCACTGGCGGCAATGACATTCTTAGCAGCCTGTCGAAATTCTGCAATTTTTTGCCAGATCTCGTCCTCTGTCATAGCTTCAGGAGCAACCTGTTGACCCTCCAGCTTAAGGTTGCTGCTCGATGCATACTTGTATCCACGGCTCTTGAGATACTCGGGGTCTCCAGCCCTGCCCATGTCCCAGAGTTGCTGAAACATGAAGCTGCCTTTGTCGTGGACGGCGTCGTGAATCTTCTTCCAGTGTTCGACTTGCTCAGGGGTAGAGATTCCCGGAGCGTTGACAACTGCTTCTGCAGCCTTGGAGACGCCGGTGGCTTCGCTGATGAGAAGAGTTCCAGGGGTGGATGCGCGGTCAGCGTAGTATTGAGTCATCAACTCGAGGGGAAGATGATCGTCATCATTGCGGAAACGAGTCAAAGGCGCCAAAGCAATGCGATGAGAAAGAGTGACGTTTCCCAACTTGAGGGGCTTCCAGAGTCTTGATTCGGTGGACATGCTGAGTGATGATGTACGTATGAGACTGTAAGAGTAAGGGTAAAATAGAAAGATGGTTTGTAACGATCTGAAGTGATGTTGGATATCTGATACACTGGTCGAAGATTTGTGCCCTTATATATACTCATATGCATCCCCCGACTTGATATGTGCCGATTATCAAGCACATATCGGTTCAAGCGCGATGACTATCCTTACACGGGACAACTATCTTACCGAACAAGTGCTTCCATGGCTCTTTACCAGAGGTTCCAAATATGTCCGTACGGAGATCCCTGCAGCTTCTGTTGATGGGGACTTAACACCCAAGTCATGGATGGCAACACGTGCTTAGCAATCGGGGATATTTGAACATATTTCCGCAAGGCGTAGTTTTTGCTCACTAATCAGTTTGTATGAGGACTGCTTACCAGCAAAGTTGAAATTCGCTTAACAGCTCGCGTAAGATTCACTGTGGGTATGTTCCTAAAGTTGCTTTGTATGTAACCTACCGTACGAGTAGACCAATCGGATTTCCACGGTAGGACCGCAAGGATAAGAATTCTAGGCTGTCTTGGTGGATCCTTGGACCCCCAAGAGAAGAACACATTACTAATGAGAAAGATCATGTTGACATTCTTTAGTGAGGGACTCTTGTTGAAGGATTCGGGAGTTGAAAATTGTATAAAGTGTTCGGAGTTCTGCATGATTCGCTAGCATGTTTTCGTATATAACGCTAGAACATCCATTCTTCACACTCGGTCCTTCCATAATCCTAAGCCTGTCATATCCTCTTCTTCCACACACGTTATCCGCACCCAAAGACCTCATCCGTCAATTCTTTCAAGAAGACTTGTTCTTGTGGTAGCACAAGACCCACCCAAAATCAACAGGGTTGGTGCTGAGAAGAGCAGGCTTATTCTTGGTAAACTCAGCGCTGCCAAACTGAACTCCGTACTTGTCATTGTATCGCTGACAGACAATATTCTCGACCTTGGGCGACGGGATATCGGGAATGTGGACGCTAAGACTCTCGAGTTTGAGTGTAGTGACGCTGTAGTCGAGGTTGGTGAGCTGGGCCAGTGGAATTCTGACGGGCTGCTGGCTGTGGTCGGCAGCGTTGATGACGAGGAGGTTTGCGTAGGCTTGAGGAGCTTGGCGAGCTTCTGGTTGGGCTGTGACAGCTGAGGCAAGGAGCGTGACGGCGCCGGTAATGATATTTGCAAAATGCATGATGATTGATACAAGTTGAAGGTTTAGATTGTAGTTGGTGTGTAAGTGATGGTTGATACTGTTCGTAGGAGTGATGAACCAAAGCGAAATTCTTGCAGGTCACCGATCAACTCTTATATATGTTGTCCGACAGTAACTGTGATCTATTCGACTGCATCAGTTCTATAAAAGACATCTAATTATAGTACACGCTCCAAGCCACCATCTAGTACTCGTATACTGTCTAATGTGATGTTGTGCCCCCATGTCCATCTTATGCACGTGTAAGCACTTCGGAGTTTTTACGAGCTCGCTTTTAGAATCCGGGCAAAGGGACACACAGACCGTGTTGGTCTTATGTCATGCGAGACCAGTCATAATCGATAATTCGAAGTCTACATGCATATGTCAGCTGTCCATCATACAGTCGCATGACACATTTCTTCCTGCCAGGCACGAGTAAGACAAAGTGGTTGGATAGAATTACACTTTTCTTTATACAACATAACCTTAGATGAGATGTGACATGCCGTATTTCTTAACTTATAACAGCTGTTTTGAGTAAGAAACGCGCGGCAACAATGGTTGCAGTCTATTTTGAACAGGTGCAACTGCATTTGGGCATATATCGCGCCCAATTCAACAATACATATTGCCGTGACCGTGCTATAGTGTAGTCCTAGTTCATCTTGTAGGGAACAAGATATATCAACGCAATAGGAGATCTGATGAGTTCTATTAATTCTATGTGGTATTCATTCACTAAGAATCGCTGGCGAGCTACCGGATGATACCAATCCATTGGTCTTCAGGCAAACTCATACCGTCTACTTGACCATTCTAAAGCCTAACATTAGTGCTCGCAGAAGCTATAGCCCACATCTTCCCAGTGGTACCTCACTTTTTCTGCGGTTCGCTCATCCATCAGCTTGAGCCGATGCTCCCGCGCCTCCTCCACAGTCATCAACCCCTCGGGAATACTTTCTTCAGAAAACATAGCCTCAGACTTGTACTCCATCCACCAGTCCTTTTGCTGTGGAGGGACATTGGCAGTGGAGATGATACGCCTGTCAGGATCGACCAACCACAGGGCAATAAAGCGTCTGTGTCCAGGCTTGGTAGGATCCTGCAGCCGGAAAGAAGACACGCGGTGCTGACTGTACTAATTTTAGTATACGTGTTTATCCACTGTGCTCGCAAATACTTACAAGACGTTGGGAAAGGCTATAAGACGTCCTTCTCGTGTCTCGACATCGCCATAACTCTGCGTACAAGACCTCTCTCGACCTTGGGATGTCCCCAGTAAGGTACCGTAGACTCTCTCGAGGTAGTTGTACTCATCTTGGCCTGCTTGTATCTTATCGTTCAAGTACGAGCTTGTCTGCATGCGGAATGCGAGACGGCTGGGGGTGACGTTCTCACTATCAAGATAGTACAGTGCGGTCGCCGCAATCTTTTCGTTCATCTGACCCTCGAGCTAAACAAGCTTCATAAGAATCTCCCCTGTTGGCAGTCCTTGGGGTTACTTACATGCCAATTGCCTCGGGTAAACTCGGGCTTCTCGGGTGTCAACTCGATGCTTGCCATCTTGACGATGATCTGCAAGCCGTTCTCCTTGAACTTGTCGCGCAGACTCTGTTTCGGTGTATAGTCAACTGGCTTCAATGCCTTTGGGTCTGGGAGGATAGCATCGCGGTACTTTTCCCACTTTGCTCTTGCAAGTGTCTCATCGTCGACATTGGGGGTCAATGGAGGTAGACCTTCATCCTCCCGTCGCTCATCCTCTTCTTCGTCGTGTTCGATAGGGTCATTTGCACCATCATATGCTGCTTCTTCGAGATCCTGCAGTTCATCATTCGTAAGCTTGACGTCCTTGTTTTTGAACTCTTCGATGTCAAATGGGGGCGTCCAAAGATTTTCATCCGAGTCGCTAGCATCAAGTCAGCAGCTCCTCTCAAACTATCTATGTCTATCATCTGGTAAGGCAGAACTGAGTAATTTACGATGCCGAACGTATCAGCTCAAATCGAGAATGTTCCCTTCCTGCAAAGATTTTAGTCTTGTAGTCAATGGACTCGCGAAGGCACTGGTCCCAAGCTGGGATGGCCTTATTGATAACTCGCTCGACCGTCTCGTAGATGTTCGGGTACTTAATAGGGTGCAAGTTGTTGACATAGCTTGTGAATTCTGCGCTTCCATCCTCACGAAAACCAACGTTGGCAGGGATCCACCGGTAGTTGTAAGACCAGTAGTCAGGAAGAACGGTTCCTGATCCATTTTGATATCGCGCTCTACCGTAGCAGTCGTCTTCGTTCGGAAGGCTCTGTCCTTTGACATTTTCACCTTGGCCAATGAATTCAAGGGCGTTGGATACGCCGACGACTTCATCCTGGATGAACGGGGAACGACCTTTCAGATTTAGCCTGGAGGGGTATGACTGCGGTTCTGTTATGAAGCATACCGTAGACAAAATGATACATAGAAGGATGAACAAGATTTTGAACCATATCATCACTCCGCGGATGCCAATCAATGTTCTGTGCCTGTTCTGCCCAAAGTGTATAGAACTCCATGGACAGACGCCAATGAAGGTGCTTGTCGATGTATGTGTCTGACTTGACAATCGAGTTTTTTGGTCCGTCGAGCGTAGGAATTAGACCCTTGCTGATAAAGTACCTGGCCTTGCCGCGTAGTTCTTGGATGCACTGAACCTTGGGGATCAGCAATCTCACGTATAGAAAGTCGGATGATTATCATACGTAGTCAAATGCTTTATCGGTGATGATCCTCGAACGAGGCTTGGATATTTTCTCATCCTTCTTGTCCAGCAGAATTCTTGCATAGAGACCATCTTCTGGTTGCTGACGGGCCTCATCACGCCATTTCTGAACAATGGTCTCATCAAAGACCTTTTTGTGCCAGTCTGGCTTGTCTGTCAAGGTGTCCATCAGAATCATCATGGCTACTTCTTTCACAGGCAGAACGGCGGATCGACCCCCGTCTGATTCAGGGAAGCCGATGGGATAGCACGGATCATCATGGAGGAAATCACGCTGTTTTATCAGAGCGAGATTGACACCAGGATACTTGAAAGTAGACATAGCCGCGGTTGGTGGTATCTGAAGAGATTTGGGGCGTGAAGTCCTAAAGACGGGTCAAATTGATGAGCATAGATGCACTCTGTGGTCGTCGATAAAAGAATGATTTTGAGAGTGTTCAGTGGAATGAGGTTTAGGCAGAAGTCGGCCAATTCCTCGAAGGGGACACATGGCAGGGCGGGGACCTATTCTCAACTGTTTTGCCCAACATGTTTACGCCTCATCACAATATTATTCTCTTCATACTATAGACTTGTATTGTTGTTCTTCCGGGGTGGCCACGTTGTGTTTCTAACAAGGCTCGTATTGATGTTTATACATATCTAGCTCGTGCCTGATATAAAACTCTAAACCCCTCACGATAAAGGACCTTGAGTGTCGAGATCCAGGGTAAGGAAATTAGACGATTTATTTTATTAGAATCGAAAGCTACCGGAAGTGTAATAGTAAGACTTTATTGTTGCGGAAAAAACAGACTTCTCAAG
>JAATHB010000897.1:0-20763 GCA_014822075.1 Fusarium buharicum
TCTCTTTAGGCAGATAATTAGGTATACTAATAGGGTTATTAGCTACCCTTAAAGGCAGGGGGTTAAAGCTACTATTATTTATAAAATCTTATATCTTTTAAGAGCTTATTATTTCCTTTAAGATATAATAAGAGTAATTTATATAAGGGTTTTAATAAATTTAATAGTATTTTTTAAAGTAGCTATCTAATAGAGAACCTTTTATACCCTATAGGTACTAGCCGAAGAAGCAGAAAAAGTGGGGCAAGTGACCCTATGGCAGTCTTATGGCCGCGAAAGAGATAGCCATAAGCCTAGGGCAATTCTTATTTGACGTCCATCTAATCCCATTTCAAGTTGACTTTTGTCAGTGGTTTTCGATATATTGTTATTCTTTCTTCTAGAAGGCGTAGAATAAGTGTCAATTGAACTGACAGATGTCAGTTCTTCTGTGTCTCAGATCTGCTGCAAGTTGCCGTCCACTCACACCTCCGCAAGACAGGTATTGCGAGACAAAGCGGCACAGAGGAATGATTTCATGGGTAGCAAAGGTTGATCATTAGAACAAGAAGTTAACTTGACTGGTCACAGTCCTTCAGTCTAACGCAACAAACTGAATTGAAGAATCATGACATCCCTCCATAGACAATCCAGTCTCGCAATAAACAGTCCTTCCAGAATCCTCCTCGTATCCTCCTTTGTTCCCAAATCAAAAAGTCGTACAACGCTTCGAATCATAAGAGTAATTGCTCCTCAGCAATCCGTCCATATCTAAATGCCTCATTCTCCCCTTCACATACACATACAGCAACCCACTGAGCACCATCGCGACGACTTGAAGCGACCCGGCTTATTTTCACATTGCACACAGTCGTCGTCTACTTTGGTGATGTCTTCTTTCCTTCCAGGGCAGTCTTCTCGATAACACCTTGTGTTGCCGCGCAAGACGCGGTGGCCGCAGCGGTGCTCGATTAATGTTTTGGTGCACATGAGGGTTGGCCGATTGGTTATAGGTTGAGTATTAAAATCCTTTTCTTATAGAATATATCGAGTGCGGTAGAATTGTTGACCGGATGTTAGGAGATCATGCTAGGCTTTTGCCAAAGAGTCTGAAAATAAAAAGATAGAAACTTTTGTTTATGTGTGTGTGTGTCGTGTATGAGAGTGTCGCCTGAGTTGGTGGTACGTTTGTCAGCTGAGCTCTAGGTAGTTCAGCCAGCTCCAGGTCAGCTTCGGTCTTACTTTTGAGGTTTCTTAAAATCGCATGAAACTTGCGCCAGAAAACGGGGGCAGTTTGCAAGTTATGTGTGTCATCGAGATGTTAAACCAAGAAGAGCAATTGAGCCTCAACGGTCAAAGAAAGCATGACGTGGACTCTGACCTAACGAAGGATGGAGTGAAGCTCGTGACGCGGCTTTAACCAATAAGCCGAATCTATCATGCCGAGGCCTCCGGCTCAATTCGATACGAGATTCTTCAACAAAAAACTAACTCAGTTGAGGCTTTACATTTTCAGACTTGGGATGGTGACCGTATTAAATAATTGGTTCGTGTTACTCAATACACAAACAAAACTACTATGGTTCCATAGGCTGCATATATAGTGTCAGATCCGCCTGTAACAGACGTGAGACCGTCGATCTCTTTTTCGTATCCCTGGGTTTTTTGCTCCAGGGAATCACCCTGCCCTCTTCATTAGGAATACTCTGGAGTTCTACTAGTGCGGGAACTTTCTAGCAAGCTTGCGGTGAATCATTTATTATGGTGCAACTATGGATCTGAACTCTTGATAACACACGTGAAAAGACAATAGCGAAGGCCACTTATGATGAACTCATGCAAAATGTAGAGTGATAGTAGGTAGAAGAAAACGAGTCTTCTGACCCATGTTGATAGAATTGTTCCGCCTGTACTCGTTTCATATACTGTTCTACGCGCAAGTCAGAATAACAAGCGTTCATTCGTTCAATGCACCGACACTCGAACGAATAAGACTCGTTCGTCTAAGCCATATGGTTATTCGGGATAGAACACCCCGATTTCATGCAAAACTAACATACTTATTCATGAGGCATGGCTTGTGTCTTACTTGAACAGAGTACTTGGCCACTTCACACGTCTCGATCATCACAAAGCATAATTTGTGTTGTCACATAAACATCTTGAACAACGCGAATGAGATGATTGACCTCTATTTATCTACCCTGCCTCTCATCTACCAACATCACTCAGGCCTCTTGACCCTGAAAGTAGCCATATAAGCACGTCTATAGATCAATGATCGTCACTTTACACCATCATCACTCACTTGCTTAGTACATCGGTACCTTTGCAGCACCCTGGCCACCATTACTGCGGAAAACAACACGTCTTGACCAAAGATAAAAGCGCCCATGCAATGTTCTGTGTCGAGCCAGACACTTGTCGCACTCTCCAAAGTGTCGATGCTCCAGGCCCTCACAAACCAGAAAGCAAACCTGCTTTCGCTTTTGCCATTTACATGAGATGTGCTTAACCTGATGGTGGCCACAGCCCCAGAACGAATGTGCTAGATGGCACATTTCTGGCACATTCGAAAAATGTGGAAGGCCTGTGGTCTGATGAGATAAGCGAAGAATGATGAAGAGAGGAAAGTGACTTTCGCAGGATGGCTATGCCTTTTTAAACCTTTCCTATAATATCATCGAGAAGTATTTCGCTAGTGTTCAAACATGTACTTGTTCAACGAGTAGGTACTACTGGGTTTAACAGGCTGAACATTAAGCACTCATGCATACACAAGATACACGAGCACTTAAACATTACACAAATAACGTGTACTGTCACATACCAACACTTTTCAATAAGTCTACTAAAGTTCAGCAAGTGAACATATGATAAAAATGGAAAAGGTCTGTCTATGATCCTGCCGTAGCTTGGTACCATCATTGCATTTTGAAAAACCCAACGCCGTGCTATAAGCCTCCCGATATACACCGACAAGCAACTTGACCAGCCTACACCCTTTTATCTTTTATCACTCACGCCATTTACCTGTAAACTTGCTACCATTGCCCTGGCGCGGCTGGCTGCCATATGCCCTGCGGCCCTGCTGCTTCTTATCCCTGCTCATGCTAGCACCGAGCGTGATCTCGACACGAGGTGGCACCGAGAAGCCAAAGCTCTTGGCGACTTTGGCCAAATCCAGCTTGTTGATGTCAAAGACGCTGCGCAGAGAGTGCGAAGCATAGGCGTGTAGGTAGCTGCGGTATCCGTCCTTGGCACTCTTGTTGAGGTAGTAGTTCTGGCTGATGAGCTTCTCAAGCTGCGACTGAACGTTGACAATCTTGTTGACGGGGAAGTCAAACTCGACGACGGGCACACGGGCGGCCTTCAGGTGCGACAAGAAGCCGACCTCATTAGGCTGAAGGAACATGAGGGATCGACCCTTGGTGTTGTTGCCTCGGGCGGTTCGACCAACACGGTGAATGTAGTCACGAGGGTCATCCGGAGGGTCGAACTGAACGATCCAGTCGACAGCAGGGATCTGTCTTATGTTAGCAAACTGTTTTTTAACTTGTATAACTCGTAAATGGTCAACTTACATCAAGGCCACGAGCGGCGACGTCAGTGCAGATCAGGGTGCCCTGCTTGGCGTTGCAAAACTCGAAAAAGGTGTTGGTTCGCTTCTGCTGCTTCTGCTTGCCGTGGAGGTCAAGGACGGGAAGATCGATATAGTTGAGGAGTTCGGCATGATATTTCACACAAGCGCAGCTGCTAAAGAAGACAATGACCTTCTTCTTAAGGTTGCGCTTAAGGAATGAGAAAAGGAGAAGGAATCGCTTGTCGGCTTCGCAGATAACGTAGCCCTGCTCGAGACCCTCTACAGTGCTGTACTGCTTCTCCTCGTCGACATTGATGTACAGGGGACCAGGTCGCAGCGAGATACGAGCAAGATCCTCGACCTTGGTTGTCTGGGTGGCGGAGAAAAGCATGGTCTGTCGGTCCTCCTTAGGAAGAATCTTGATGATCTGTCGCATTTCATCCTCGAAACCAATCTCGAGAATTCGATCCGCCTCATCAATAACAAGAGACTTGAGGTTCTTGAAAACAAAGGGGGTGTTTTGCAAGTGATCGAGGAGTCGTCCAGGAGTAGCGATGATCAGGTTGACACCCTTTGCGAGCTTGTCGGCTTCGGCGCGACGGTTTGCGCCTCCGATAACGATACCGTAAGTTTGCGAGTGGTGGGCCATGAGCTCTCGGGCAACACCAAAGATCTGGAGAGCCAATTCACGGGTTGGGGAGACAACAATGACACCGGTACCGTTACGAGGCTTGAATCGCAGAGCGCTCAACATCTCGATAACAGGAATCAAGAAGGCCAGAGTCTTTCCGGAACCAGTCTTTGCAGCACCAAGGACATCGCGACCAGCCAATGAAGGAGGAATACCTCTCCTCTGGATTTCTGTCATCTTGGTAAAGTTCATCTCCTTGATGGCCTTCATGGTCTTTTCGGAGAGGTTGAGCTCATCGAACGATTGCGCCTCAGCACCAGCAACTGGGGGTAGTGTGAGTTTTCCGCCATCGGGGAGATCTGTGTTGTCCTCGGCCTGTTCTTCGTTTGTGTCCTCCTCCTCATCACCAGACTTATCATCTTCGCCGTTCTCATCAGCTTCGTCGCTCTCGCCCTCGTCCTCCTTTAGAGCTTCTTCCTCGCTGGAAGAATCGTCCTCGGGCTCATCGCGGGGCTCGGGCTCGGTGCGCTTGACTTTTTTTGTCTTTTGTGTAACAGCTGTACTAGACTTCTTTCCTTTGGACGCCTTGACGCCATTGGCGTCCTTATACTTGCGCTTCTTGCTTCCTGCGAAATCCATCTTGTTTGCGCGTGGTGTGTACTCTACAGTCGATCGTCTGGGCTGGCTGCGCTCTCACTTTTTTACGATAAGAAAAATTTGGAAACTCCCGATAACGACGGCAACTTGTTTTTCCGACGCTTAGGCTAGATGTCGAGTCTGCAGAACTCCCCGCAGTGGATCAGCGGCAAAGATTGCTGTAAGCTTGCCTCTCTGGGTCTAGCGTGGCCTTTTGATTTCTCGAGTCACTATTGGGTCGAGCTGTAAATGAACCAAGTATCTACCTAGTGATCGAAATGAACGTCGAGCCTGGCGGTAACTCTTCGCCTGGCTTCGGGGCCGGTGATAAATACTTTAGATGTTTTTGTTTTACTGAGTATGAGTCACATAGTGTCTGATTAAAAGGAACTTAAAAAGCCATCTTGCCGAGAGCTGACTGTACACTACCTAACGGTTAAGGGCCACGGTTGTAGAAACGCATGGGATTAACCCAGAGCTATGAGAGTCCCCTTCTTTATTTTAAGATAACTCATTTTAGTTTCATACTAATGAAGAGTATGATCGGGTTTTCTCGTAGTATCCCAGTCTCGTGTCTATTTTTACAAGTCTTTTTCTAAATTATCTATACTTACAGGTACCATTCTACTTACAATTCACCTCAGGCGTGGTTAACGTGGGTCAAGCACTTTTTATGACTCCGTGAAAGCACCCAGGCGACACATCATGAGTTGCAGAAAAACGCTGCATGCCAAGAGAAGGTGACACAAATAAAAATTAAACTCTCGTGTAAAAAACTCATTAAGTGTATGCAATATTCGCGCAGTCTCTCCGTGCTTTGAAGTATATAGTGGAGGGCTGTCACCTAATTACCCAATATGGTTTAGCTTCAAGTCACGCTACACTGCAGGTACTGTAGGTACATACTTTCGCGCTTGGATCTTGTTCCATCCATAACCTGCCTCTTTCCAACTCAGATTCCTCCCTCCTCATCTGCGCTTCCAAGACATCACCCCTATCGTAGTGAGCAACACTCATTCTAGTATCACTGTGATCGCATCACTATTATCGGGCGACCCGAGACATTATTGGCGATCTGTCATCATCATCGCTAGCGATTTGGACTCGGTCATCGCAAAAAAGTCTCGATCTCATTTCGACCACGAAAATTGTGACCCAGCAGATCTCTCAACTTGCTGCGACATCTTTTCTGAAACAACTTGGAATTTTTCGTCGCGCATATTAGACCTCTCCATCACCCGCTCTATTTCGAGTTTTTGTCGAGTTATCTGTGGCGTATTTCAAAGACGAAAAACTAGCTCCTCTTTACTCGTGCTGGCTCTCGTGCAGCTCCACTTGCACACCAATGGCGGATTCTAGACCTGATATCCAGAGTATTCTGGCCGCGCTCGGTAAGTCAGACTAACTCACCAAGATGTTTGCGCTTACTGACTTGTTCATACAGCGTCGCAGCGGCCACCCACAGCGACCCCTACCCAGACACCACCTGGCGCACCCAGTCAGGCATACCCTCCCCCGCCCGCGTCCACGCAGTCGGCGTCCGCATATCAACCGCCTCCTCCGAGCGCCAGCAGCTACGGCGCCCCTGGCTATAATGGCCTTCCCGCGCCAGCATCCAGCGGAAACCTCGATTTGAGCTCGATCCGACCTGTCAACTCAGGAACGATGAGTATTGCCGACGCGATCGCTCAAGCCAAGGCCTACGCCGCCGAAAAGGGAGTCACATCTTACGACCGTCCTCTTGTCTACGCTTCTGAATCCCGAGGACCCGAGCGAGGGTACAACCGTTCGCGATCACGATCACCTGCTCGGGATGAGTTTCGTGATGGTGTAAACCCTTACAGAGATGAGCGACGTGGTGACCGCGGCGCACATGGCCGTAACTACGATCGTGATCGTTCTTATTCTCCCAGTCCCCGTGGCCGAAATTTCTCGCCTAGAGGAGGAAACGGCGGACGCGAGAGGTCGCCTTTGAGAGGTGGAGATGACAACTCGGAGACCATCCAGATCGAGTCGAGTCTGGTTGGCCTCATTATTGGCCGACAGGGAGAGAATCTTCGACGTATAGAAGGGGAATCCAATTGTCGCGTCCAGTTTTTGGCCGCCACTGATGGTGGTCCTTATAGACAGTGCAAAATCTCTGGACCCCGACATCGCCGTCCTGAAGTGAAGGAAGCCATCAACCGTATCATTGATGATAGTGGTATGGGCGCCCTTAATCGCCCAGAGAAGCCTCGCGACCCTAACAAGGGTGGTGCAGCAGCTCTTCGCGAAGGGGAGGATCATATGCAAATCATGGTGCCCGACAGGACGGTTGGTTTGATTATTGGTCGCGGCGGTGAAACTATTCGTGATCTGCAAGAACGTTCAGGCTGCCACATCAACATCGTTGGTGAATCCAAGAGTGTTAATGGATTGCGACCCGTTAACCTGATTGGTACTCGTGAAGCCGCCGCCCGCGCCAAGGATTTTATCATGGAAATCGTCGACAGTGATAGTCGAGGAGATGCTCCCCCACCTGTGAAGAAGCTGGGTGGAGGAGGATTTGGCGGAGGCCCGTCTTCTGGTGGCCGCCACGATGCCCCTCAGAGAGATATGGGCGGTGCTGGTGGCCCAGACAAGATTAACGATGCTGTTTATGTGCCTTCGGATGCGGTAGGTATGATTATTGGAAAGGGCGGCGAGACCATTCGTGAGATGCAGAATACCACCGGATGTAAGATCAACGTCGCCCAGTCTTCCGGTCCGGGCGAGACCCAAAGGGAGATTGCTTTGATTGGTTCTCGTGATAGTATTGCTCGAGCCAAGCAGGCCATTGACGAAAAGGTGGATGCTGTGGTAAGTTGTGATAACTATCAACCAGTGCTGTTCACGAAACTAATGTTTGTACAGCGTCAGAAAGGAAGTGGCCCACGTGGCGGCGGCCGCGGACACCAAGATCTTGATAGGCCCAGCTATGGTCAACAGCAGGGATCCAGTGCTCCTACTAACCAGCCTTCTCAACCTGCAGCAGCAGCAGCTGATGGATCGGATCCATATGCCCAATGTAAGTTTCGCACCTTTTGCCTATTCTCAGACTCGGGCTAAACAAGAACTAGATGGTGGTTATCAAAATTACCTTGCTTTGTGGTATCAGTCCTTGATGTATCAACAGCAACAAGGCGGACAAGGTACTCCTCCTGCTGGTGCTCCCGCACCTGGGGCATAGTGATATCTCTTGATTGCACACTTGTGCTTTGGGTGACCTTGATGGAGCTCTCATCTGCAAATGCCGCGGATTGAGTGAACCCTATGCTGGCTTGATTAACATCATGCCAATGTTTTGACGCTCTTGACGCTCCCTGCCCTGATGGCCCGTTGATACGACCCACGACTGTACAGCACCCGTTTTCCTTTCCCGTTTCTTGAGCTACTTGGACTCAACTTTGATGACGTATATCACTTGACCCGACCGTCCTTGACGACATTAATACTGAGGTGCAAGAGCGGGCACGACGTCCATGGTTGTCCTGCTTTCGCCTCATACGCCCTCATATAGCCGATAACTCGACCCGGTGCTGAATGCCTCAAAGCAAGGTCCGCAATCTCGCCATTGCTGGCTCTTGTGGATTTCCCGACTGACAACTCACGACTAACGCGTTGATGACATCTCCGATTTCTGATGCCAGTTTATCTATTGGTATGCCGTACATCCTGAAAGTTACGACTTGTCGTGGTGCCGTTGAGTTGTGAATCAGTCTGCTGAACTCATGACATGTTTCCTGAGTTGCAAACCAGTACCATATATCTCAGCCCGAACTGGACCAGTCGTGTCTTGATCGCATGTCGTGCTGGCTATCCTTATACCTTTCCAACAGTCTCGTACGTTTTGGATGAAATCAATCGTGTCGTGCAAGTGGTTTCATTGTTTCTGCATGTATGTTGCGTGTTTTGCTCGCATTCACCGGCTGCACCAACGCGTTACGCTTTCGTCCACGATTTCACATGGATCTGGCTTCAACGCCAGACTGTTTCTCATCATTGCATGCATGCCATGAGGAAGGAAATGTATTTTCTGGTGACGGGGGAATTGGAGAAATGGAGTTTTGGACTGAATTGCATTGTATTACCACCGTAACTCTTCTAGCCTGATACATCCGTGGACTTCCACGTTGTTCTGTTAATGTTTCTTGGACTCTTTGAGGTGAATTGATTTGTTGTGACCAACAATGCTGGGTGTAGGTTGCAGAGGTGATGATGGCCCATTGCCCCTGACATTGTCATATGTAGGTAGACTTTAACCTTGCCGTAGTAAGTAGGTAGTCCAGATACTGGTACCTGACTGATAGGTATTCCGGGCTCCCCTTGCTCAGTGGCGGCGTCCTCATATGGACTCTGTAGGTAATTGCCCTGAGTTGTAAGTTATCTCATTATGAAAGTGCCAGGACAAAACGAGGTAGTTGCACATGAGCCTATCGTTCTTACCCAACACTAGGGGACTGCTGCTTTCTCTCTCACTTCAGGTAGATAGGAGTTGTTTTGATCATCAACATCATCTCATTGCATTCACAACTGAGCCCGCTCATCCGCATTCGTTACACACAATCAACATTTTCTTTCTTCCAACATGCCAGAGTCCCCCTCACGCCCACTGTCTAGGACTAGAAGTCCGCGACGAGAAGATGTACCACCAACAGAAGAGCCAGAGGAGGAACCAGTAGAAGAGCAAACAGAAGAGCCAGCAGACGAACCGACAGAAGAACCGGCAGAAGAATCAGCAGAAGAACCAGTAGAGGAACCGATAGAAGAACCGGCAGAGGAGCCAGAAGAGGAGCCAGCAGAAGCATCACACAGCCCAAGCTACACTCCAAGCTACAGCCCTCGTCAACGGAGTCCGCCGAGAACCCCATCACCAAGGCCAGAACCAGATCAATATCGTAACTGGACCCCTCACGGAGGCCGCGCAGCCCACTTACGCTGTAACCAGTACTTTTGTTGTGTTTGCCGTAGCCTCTTGCACCAGGAGTTTTGCCCACGTGGCGTAGAGCCCATTCTACAATTGATTTCGTCCGAGAGGTGCTACAACTGTTTCCGCCAGGCGTGTCAAATCCTTGCGACGCCTCACCCAGTACAATCAATTATGTTGATGCTAGAGACTTGTAATGGCAACGGGTCAAGTAAAAATACAAACGACTCGATCTCAGAGGGCTCCAGCGATGTCAGTTCCGAGACGAGAGAACGTCACGAGCTTCTTCCACGATGGCCACAGGAACCAAGCTACTACCACGTGCCCCAATTCATTATTGACATAGCATTGAGGGGAACTCCGGTGGTATTCGCGCTGCCTGACTGGGTTCTTGACGCAAGGTCGAGAGGCGAGGCAGTGCGTATTGTACTGCCTGACCACATCGAGTTTCGACTATTCAATCAAGATGCGTTGGAGCTGAGAATAGGCCGCGGGAGAAGGAACTCTCATTGAAGGAACACTGTCGAGATGCACACAAGAAGCGACGGCGGAAGAACATGACTCTTGGCATAGCGATACGGCAGATGATGAAAGATTAAATAGCGTCATGAAGCGTACTATTAGCAATACATTGTGCTTACAACTACCACCTGTCCAGCTCAAGACAACAAGTTGACTGTCATTTTGGAAACCCAACTTCAGACGGCTAGTCAAGCGATCCGTTCTGCTAGCCTTTAACCATGAGGGAGAAGATACAATTGCCTTTAGCTCCATAAGGCAATATAAGCTGCGCGTAGAAGAACAATCAAGGAGTGTCAAATGCGTGAGTTACGTTGCGTTGCGCCTGGAAGTAGAGACATCGAGAGGGGCAACTTTCGTGTCAGAATGATTAACCCACCATTCTACCAGATCATGTCCTAGGCATTGACGTAGGTAGCTCACAGTTCCTGATCTCTTAACAGAAGAGTTTGTTGAACAAGTCTTGGCCAGCCTTGTGTTGCTGGGCCGCATTTCCCCCAGACCTACGCAGACCTGGCAGAAGAGAGTTCAAGGAACGACAAAGCCTCATATAGACGGATCCTTGGATGAAACAACCGGATCCTACACTAGAAGCATATTAATTCTAGGAGAACTGCTAAAGAACCTTCGTGTACGCGCGTAGAATATTCGTCTCGTGCCTGAGATAAAGCCTCACGATGTTTGTGGGAATGCTCTGCGAGTAGTGCCGACGGAATGCCTCGAGAATTCCAGTGAGGCGATCGGGATAGAATTTAACGCTTTCCAGAGTTTAGCTAGTACATGCTATGTCAGGCACCGCGCCAATAGCTGGGGAAAAGGGCAAAAGTCAGTTGCCAGCTTTGAAAAGGGGATCAGCAAAACGTCACACGCAACGTCGAGATGGCGCCCGTCGAGGGCCAAGATGAAGGCTTTTTGTTTCGTAGGCTATGGTTATAATAGTGAAAAAGAGACTTGCTCGGCAGAACGTCATGTACTGTTGATCGTTGTGAGGTATGTATGGTTCCAAGGCGTCAGTCTTCCGGGAACGCGGTCCTGGAACTGATAGACAAGAGGCTCACAACTTGCTCGTATGTCGTTACTTTCCATTGCTAGTTAGCTACTACCTTTGTGCATGACAAATAACGATTTGATTACTTGTCAATTTGATCCCTTTGTCATGCCAAAGTCCAACGGCGGAGGCACGTACATAGACGGCATACTCCGCATAACGAACATTTCACGATGAACAACAACTGTCAAGGCTTGGAATCGCTCACGAAAGAGGACAAGCTCACGGGTCTAGAACTCAGAGCGAAGGCCTCTGGATCGACAGCGCAGCAAAAGGGAACGGCTTATGAGAGAGCAACTAGTCCTAGTGGCGAAAGCTTGTCGTTGATGGCGCCCGCGGGAAAGCTTGTCGCCTTTTTTGGTGGCAGTCTTTTCTCTCCCGGAGATGTAAGATTCCCGGAGAGATGTGGTTTATGCCAAAGAACTTGGCATTCTGTATTAAAAGGGCTACATATGAGGTATCACATTGATATTGGCACCAAGGCAATGACTTGTCCGTTTCGGGACGTGTTTCGCTTTTCTATGTGTGACGTTTAACTTGATAAGGTGAAGTGAAAGGAGTAATTAAGGTTGGGGTCGTTGAGTTGCAGTACTGTACTGACTTGAAATACGGTCAATATCACGTTGTACCCCGTAGTTGATGCTCCTCGATTAAATTCTCACCTCTTTTTTGTTTTCTTATATTTCAACCCTTTCCAATTCTCTATTGGAGATAGCACATCTTTCATCATCCATTGTCTTTAGCGCCAAGCGTGGCCTTGTTGTCCCTTTTCACATTAGTTGTCGATCTGTGGGTGGCTCATCAACCAGCTCAGTACAACTCAACTCAACCCAACTCGTCAATCAACGCAAAGACGTTTGTTCTACTACCATTTTACAACTTCTTGCCCAATTCCAAAGTCATCTTTGTGCTCTTTTGCGGTCTGTCTCTCCTGGAGCTTCCGCCTCCCACGACGTTGCATTGTGGCTTGTTTCGTGTCCCGCATCACAAAGCGTTCGCTTGATGAAGAAGCCGATTCGGTACTCGGCATCTCTTCTAACTGAGACATTCGCCAAATTCTCCCAACCACCTGAGCCAGAACTGCCGAGATTTATCTGGCAGAAGGCGAATTGATTCTTTTTGTCTTGAGATATCTCATACATTGCTGATACCCGTCTAAGCAATCCCGTTGTCACTGTCACTCATCGCTGAGAAATCTCAAGCCGAGCAGGACGTAAAACAATGTGTCGAATGATGGTCTTCAGAGGATATTGCACATGCTGCAGCACAAATCAGACATGGACGGACCTGACTCAAGAGCTGTCATGTCTTGATGCCAAGAACAGCGGTTGGTTCGGAGGCTGTGAGCGAGGCATTCTGGTTGAAGAGCACAGTTTCAACCAAGAATGCTCCATATGCCATGAAGAAGACGAGGGCATTGGCGATCTGGATGTGAGCCATACCATGCCTTTTCAACACATGTCAAATACACAAAGCAGCCTCAAGAGACGACCTGCCGAGGAACAAGATGGAGCAAGTGGTGACTCCAAGAAACAGAGGACCTGAACAGAGTGTATACACAAACATGGCGTCGTTTTCTGGAGTTTTTGGCGGGCAGTTTTCTAATAATACTATGACTGCAAGGGTCCTTTCTATGATGAATACGGATGTATAGGGACGGAGTTATGATTATGATGACCAAGAGATCCAGGTCCATTGAGACACGATATCAAATAAATGTAACATATATTCATTATGTTTATGGCATATAAATCAGTCAACCTGCGCAATAGGGCGTTATAAATCTTGTAAAATTAGTTTCCTTTCCCTTGCCAAGTTCCCTGAACAACATTCCAGTATCTGTCTGCATCAATTCTTATATGTGAAACATGGGCGCCTCCAATGAACCTCTCCATCCTCACCGCTGCTCCTCTTTCCTTTGCCTGCCGAGCGTGGGACTCAACATCTTCCCACCCAACTGACTGATCGGCATCTCCATAAATATAGGCCCTTGTCGTCTCTCGACTGATTCTCTCCTTGGTGTTGAGCGCCAAGGCATTGGCTTCTTGTGGTTCAGTGCGGCCCCAAGGAATGTACCACACCCAAGCCGAGGCTAAAAATACCCAGACTAGAGGGTACAAGTACGATGGAAGGTCCAATGACATAACATGGTGGTTGCGCTTCCAGTTAAAGTACCCAGGGCATGAGTCCATCACCACGGCGTGGCGCGGAATCGGTTCGCTACCGAGTGTAGCCTCCCATAATTCCCAGAGCGTGACTGCAGAGCTGATACCGCCATTGGAAAACATGTGGATGAGAAAGTTGGCTTCGCCATCTTCCGTTGCGGAGAGAGATTGCAGAACAGGTAAAGCGGGCTTAAAGAGGCGGCGACGGAGTCCAGGTCGAATGTATAGCTCAAGACTGGAGCGGAAGAGCAGAATGGGAGACGTTGGAAAGAGAGTGCGATGTTGAGAGATGTATTTTGCTATGTGAGCATCGCGAGCATCCATCCAGGCCAGAAGAATAATCAGTTGGGGATCGTGAGAGGCCAAGTTCTTTGAAGTCGATGATGATGATGATTCATCGGGTTTCAGATAGGCGACGGCTGGGCTGAGTGTGTCTATGAAAGCCAAAGGCGAGTCTCTAGTGGTAGCCATGACAGAATACTCGACACAAGGACTATTCGCGATAAAGTGAGGTCTAAGAATAATATGTATTTGAAAGACAAAGATACCTTGTTGTGTTTTAAATGAAGATGCTAGCCCCGAACATGCTCCGTTGCCGTCGGCGGGATTTGAGGGTCCGGCTCCGGCTCCACCGGAGTCGGGGCTCGGAGCAAATGCGGATACTTAGACGGATAGATGGAACAAATAAGTTGATCTTGCGAATTAGTATCTTGCCTGAACTATGCTCTAAAATCACACATAAGCCCCTGCTATTACAAAAAACATCAAATTATGCCTCTAAATCTCCAACTGCAAGAATCTCCTGCTCCACGAAATCAAACACCTTCATCGCCTCGTTCTCAGCCCTAATTTCATCAACTCTCTTTTTGAAGCTATCATCGGCCAGGATGCGCTCAACACCAGCCCTCACCAGCTCAGGAGTAGGACGTCCTGTTCGTAGATTGACAGCAACACCACTCCACTCGCCGCGCATCGCAATCTCGGGCTTGTCCTCAGATGCGCCACCAAGGACCAAGGGCACGCCGTTGGTTATGCCGTGAAGAAAGCCGCCGTAGCCTGCATTCATGACGAACACAGAGGCGTGGGGTAGAAGGACATCGTAAGGGAGGAAATCGATGACACGGGTGTTGGAAGGGATAGCAACGTCGTCGGGGAGGATGGCGTTCTTCTTGCCGAGTATGGTCACGACGAGGAGGTCATCGCGGTCGGCGAGGGCTTGAATCGTGGGAATAAGGAGATCATTATAATCGCAGGCGACTGTACCTTGAGTCACGGCGATGATACGGCGGTCTCCTCGCTTCACGTCCTCCCACCAAGAAGGGTATACAAAGTCGGCGGAGATCGGCTTAGGGGTCAAGCAGCCTGCAAACTTGACGTTTGAGGGCATATCAGACCGAGGGTACTCGAGACTCGGAGGACACATCTGAAGTGTCACGTCATGCATGAGCATCCAGTGATGAAAAGGAAGCTGTGGCTCTAGGAGCTCGGTAGTGCCAAGCTCCTTGAGAAGCTCGTCCTGGTAGGCGATAACCTCAGCAAAAGGACCTGTTACCATCATCTGGTTCATCAGCTGGTTCCGTGCGCGGCCAGACTCGGTAGAATCTGGGGGCAGGCCAGGTCCTAAAGGGCCAGTGTCGACGCTGGTGGCCATATAAGGTACACAATGCAAGCTGACCACCTTGGGTCGGGTGGTGTAGCCCTTTGGTAGTGGCGCGCCGAGGGAAAGGGGGTTGACGCCCATGAAACAGGACTCTGGGACTAACACCACCTCACGCTCGGTGTCCTTGGCCCGGATATCTTCCAGGACTTGCTTGGTGATCTCCCAACGGCCAGGAGTCTGGTTGAGGAAGACGTGTTTGACATCATAGAGCAGTCGAGGAATGCCTACAGGGATTGCCTCACGCTCTGCCTCCTGCTTGGGGCTGAGCATGGACGGAATGGGTACATGCTTAGCACCAATGCCCTTTATGGCGTCTTCGTACTGACCACCACCGATGAAAGTGACCTCAAAGTCACGACGAATGAGCTCCCCTGCGATTCGCAAGAGAGGATTTGTGTGGCCGTCTGCAGGAGTGGCACCGAAAACGAGATGAGGTTTCTTGGGGGTTTCTGGGCTGATTATAGCTGTCTGCTCAATGCCAGTAGTCAGTTCGGATATGGTAGAAGGGAGTGGTGACATGGTGCTGATGAGTCGTATGAGTGCAAATAAAAAGAGAATTTGCTATGACAAGAGGAGAGTACTAATATGTAGTAATAAAGTATAAGATAAAGCTGAGAAGAATAATTTGATTCACGAGGAGAGCAGATGCTCCTTTTCTTACAAGCTCGTCCGTCCCAGGGTCTTGGACTTGATCTTCATTATCCCATACATGGTTGGGTTATTCCTGAAATCACCGCATGTAAGCTGACTTACTGTAAGATCGCAAGACCACGGGATAGGCAGTTCGGCAATACTCCACTAGAAGAAGACACTGTCATCATGTATCTCTGAAACCAATAGACTTGAAAACCATGTGAAGTCTCAAGGCCAAGCGCCGCGCTATTGCGGATCAAGATGGTGTTGCATCAGCCCTACTGTATTGGCCTGGGCTGTGTAAAGCTGACACTCGCGTTAAGAATAAGCAGTCAGTTTTTTGTCCTGTTAGCTGTCATCACTTCGCCCCAATCTGAACGCGAGTAGATAAGATGGTGAGATTTTCGTTTAGCCTCGGATAATGCTAGTGGTTATTGCCTAGGAGATAGTTGGCGAGCTCAGCAAGAGGGATCCGACAATATTCACAGTCACTACATGACAAGTAAGAAATCTGCAAGCTGACCCTCAGAAATTGCAAGGAAACGATTTCTCAGGTTTCATCACAACTTGATCTGTTCTGTTTGGGTCGGCTCTTCGGTATTGGTGGCTTGTTGGCCTTTCGGGTAGAATGTCACTCGTATGGGTTGCGATAGATGTTGTTGGTAATGGTTTAACTTTAGCATGAGTTGAATATAGTTTATTCAGTACTATTAAATAATGCCCCAATTTACTAGATAAGCCCTGTCATGACCGAGTGCTATTATTAGACTAGTAAAGAACATAGTATATCTGGATATGACTGAATCAGGGGTAAAGATGACAGTTGACTACGTCCGTCTCGGCTAGGAATTGTTGAGGAATTCGCTAAGCATTGTCTTGCTTCTCGTCTATTCTAACCATCCAGATTATACTTGAATCTGCTCTATGAAACCGAGTTTGGTGTAGCACCAGGATCTAGCATGTTCAGCCTATGTCTTGCTCTCATCGGGCGCGTCGAAATGAATAGTGTGCTTTGGGAACCATGGTATCTAGATGTTACTGAAATATCTTAGCCAGACTGATAACAACAATCATGTTTCTAACAGTTTGTTCTTGGGATAGATAGATAGGTAGGTAGCCAGTATATTGCAAAAGTTGTGACAACATGTCACTGTACTCACTATTTACAACAACTCTGAGAAATTAAAGCATTAAACGTTTAAATATGATATTATTCCTTAGATACCAGGTACCAAGGTACGCCAAGATATTATCGGGAGTTTTGTAACACCGCTATGGGCAGCACTTTCCTCATGTTCATAACCCAGATATCCAGGAAGGAAGGCACGTCCGCGGCACTGTCAACAGGGCCTCTTTGGCTGTCATTATATTTTCTTTTTTACCCTTTCTCTCCAAGACTCCCTCTCTAAAACATCCAAAAACAATCATTCCTTTCCTTCGCTTCTCTGTCTCTCCATTCTCCTCGTTGTGAACATGAGAGCTCTCTGCTTCGTTTTCGTTATCATCTCGGGGATCTTATGCCCTGCCCTTGCAGCAGCAGTGGCGAGTAGCGAGACATACCAAGCACACTGGGATTTATCGACGTCTCTGAATGGCTTCTCCTTCGAACGAGCAAAGGCTTTCGCCGCCTCCGCTAAAACAACTTCTGACAGCACCAGTATCCGCGTATCGCGACTGAAGAATCTCGGGGCCAAGCCTGAATCCTACATAAGATCCGTCTACTCCCTCCTTGCACGTTCTAATCACGCTGCACCAGGAAAGGGCCCATATCAAAAAATTTTTGCGGTTGGAAGCTTCTCTACTGCATACGGAATTCAATGCAGTTGGGATGGTACGCCTGCCTGGTTCATCTTTGACACTGGAAGCGCTGATACTTGGGCGGCAAAGACTGGCTTCAGATGTGAGGACAGCGTTGGGGATGGGCATGACCAAGCTTCATGTGCTTTTGGCCAGCCACACATTCAAGATTTCGGTCATGGAGAGCTTCCAGAAGTACACTTTCGCCGCCAATACGGATCTGGGGAGGAGGTATGGGGCCCCATGGGCCTTTCAGACATCTCGTGTGGTGGTATCTCGGTTTCGAAGCAACAGGTTGGATTGGCCAACAGAACCTACTGGCACGGTAACAACGTCACTATCGGTATTCTAGGCCTCGCATATCCGTCATTGACAAGCGGCTACCTGGGTGAACCAGGGGATGAGTCAGAATGGAACAACTTCCCTTACACTCCCTGGTTGACCACAGCCATTGCGCAAGGCAAAATGAACCCCATATTCAGCGTTTCTATCGACAAGAACACTAGCGACGGTATTTTGGCGTGGGGTGGAATCCCGCCCATGTCCTGGCAACCCAAGTCGATTGCGGCAACAGACCTCATCATAGTGAGTTGCCTCTATTTGGAAGTAATTCAGGTATACTGATAAACAACTAGGCGAAACTTGTAAATCGAGACATCACTGCCTGGAAGCCATCTTTTTATACCATTATTCCAGATGGCCTACAATGGGGCACCACGACTGATACCGCAAAGTACCCTTACATTGTCGATACGGGGACCACGATGATGCATGTACCTCCTCGTAAGTGAATTTTTCCATAGCTTGAAACTATACTAATCGCACCTCAAAGCACTCGCCGAAGCCATCGCAAAAGCCTTTGAGCCTCCAGCCCAGTACATGTATCAATACGGGGCGTACTTTGTCTCATGCAGTGCCGTTCCTCCTCAATTTGCCGTCATCATCTCAGGGGTTTGGTTCTGGATCAACTCAGCTCACCTCATACACCAAGGTCTCGTCGATCCAGCGACTGGAAAATGTGCTATTGCTATTTCTACCGGCGGGTCTGGTCCATATATTCTGGGTGATGTGTTTCTGCAGAACGTCGTGGCCGTCTTTGACATTGGTCGTGCAAAGATGCGATTCTATTCTAAAATCTAGATGAAGTGGTGAAAAAACCCTGGCAGTCCAGCCTTGAGTTGTCTGGCAACTTAGGTATTCTCTAAAAGACGTTCTAGTCAATAGATAAGCGTATTGACTCACATTCTTTTGTTGTAAAGGAACACTGACCCAAATGAACTATATGCATATACATCTACATGTACAATTGCCAGAGTCCGTAGTTGAAAGGATGGGATCTGACCAGGCTTATGGCTGAAGAAAGGGGTTAGTTATAAAGCCCTTTCGAAAAAGCGACTGCAGGCTGGCCTAGGTATCTTTGTTGCTTTTCAATGCAGATGCTGTCTGCATAATCATTCTTCTAGATTATATCTACGTGTATAAGATTGTGTTCACAAGATATTAAGTAGTATTCGTCCTCTGCCAATCCCATCTTGATGCTCACCTACATATACGAGCATACTTGATCAACGAAGCACGCAATTTCTCAAGTTTCTTTATAATCAGTCATATAGGTAGACACCCAGGGCTCGAGCCTATTGTATCCCTTTACTGTTACCAGTTTCTGTATTAATAGTAGCGGCCATCTACATGGTGTCACGGACTGTTTTCGTGTAAGTGGAAGTTAAAGTGGAAAAAGTTCTGAATACAATGTTCGGCAATAAAACGATTCGTCAGCAGGATGCTTATCGCGATAACCACAGCAGAAGCTTGTGATTGTTGTTCCTGCCTTCCATATACCTAATGCTTGTCTCCTGCCACGCTGCAAGCTGTTGACTTTAATCACGAGCTTCAACAGAAGGAACATACTCTTGACCGAAACAATCTCATCTGACCTCAACACCGAACCACAAGAGACGCAATCTCACGATTTTTACCTTTGCTCACCGACGATTGATATCACCATCATGAAGGGCATCGCAGCTGGACCACCTACGCGGACAAGGGGTCGTGCGAATACCTGGGCCTTTAGCAAGGTAAGACAAAGGAATGTTTCTTATTCTAAATTGAGAAATCCGCTTTTGAACCGGAGCCGGTTCCTGTCGCTCAAGCGAGCGAATCCAATCGGCCAAATCACAGCTATCGTGAAGCCGTAAGGCGGTGTAAGGACATGGGAAAGCAAACGGACCCCACGTCTTGGAGTCTTGGGCCTGGGGTGCAGGATGCGCGAGTCCTGAGAATGCATTCTATCACGACACCAAATCGACGGAGTGGGAGGTCAGAAGATGAATGACCCAGGCGACACGCGTTGAAATGCAAGGATCGGTCGACAAGTTTGCCGGCACCGGCAAGTCAAGTCAAGGACTTGCAGAGGTAATCAGTCATGAAATCCAGGGACAAAGACACGACACAACATGACCGCGGCGGAAGTGGTGCCAATCCGGACAGACCCGGAGTTGGAAGGGTCTCGTGAGCGGCCCCTCGGTGGCGGTTCCTGCAGCTCACCCCAGAGTGCCCAGACCGACCGACCCAGACTTGCTGATGGTGAAGATGGTTCCCGGGAAAGGGCACGGGATACGGAGTACCTACCTACATACAAGTTATGAGATTCGGATCTGTCAGTGCCTGTTTGTTGGAGCTGGACACTAAGCTCGGCTAGTCGTCGGTGCCGGGGTGGAATACCTATTCGCACCTTGACCAGGGGCATCATTTTCTATGCCTACTCTACCCATAGTGAAGGACATGAACTTTTTATCAGCATTATTCTGGACTTTGACGCCAAAGACAGTCCTTTAATGCCTGATATCATGATCGCTTTCCCCGGAACTAGGCCGGGAGGATCCGGAGACATATCACAGCGAGACAGATGCAGTGAGGGTTTGAACTAGCGCTAGGGGACTGCTTTCTGGCAGCTCTGTGGTTTGTTCCCCACCATCTCATCGGCAAAGAGGAAAAAAGCCTGGGGACTCTAGACCGGAACATGAAGAAGGCCAAGAAGATTTTTGGGGGCACGAGGGACAGGCACAAACGAGGCAGGACACCCGACCCTTCTTTTGTGGCTCAGTGGTTCAGTGGTTCAGTGGTTCAGTAGTTCAGTGGTTCAGTGGTTCAGTGGTTCAGTGGTTCAG
>JAATHB010000906.1:0-13538 GCA_014822075.1 Fusarium buharicum
TAACTTGAATTGTGCCGCCTTGATCTATCGTTATGATATGAGAAGGTTAGAATGATCAAAAAAAATAGCAGGCTACGGGTCCGTCAATCTTGCCAAACCTTAACCCTAACCCTCGCATTAATGCCGTGCTCGCAAACGCTAGGCTCATAGCCACCCAGTTCTCAATGGCAGGGGATGGCGAGAAGACAATCACCATCAACATTATTTTAACCTTCTGTTTTCTGTCTTTTACTTCCTAAGCCTCGTGAATTTTCTTTCCCTGGCAAATTTATTATTCTAAACTCGGTGATGCATTACTGCGCTCTCCCATCAAAGAGCTTGTCGCTATGGACGAGCCCAGTTCAATCTTCTCAAGTCTCAACAAGGCAGCCCCCGGTATGAGGTTACAAGCTTGTCATCTACCTGACGCGTGAGATCGTGTCTCCAATTAATGTGTCGAAAAGGCTGCTGTCATCAGTAACACGCCGAACCGATACACCTATAGACTTTCTGGCTCGCAGCACTACGATATGAAGTTGCGCGCTGGTGACTGGACTTCTCGATGGTCTTGAAAGTACCGAGCAGTGGATATATGACAAGCTGTCACATCCAAGAGTAAATAAACCCTCTTCCAAAGATGAAGTGTTCTCTCGGAGACTAATTGAATGCTAGCCCTGCATGCCATGTCATTGAACAAGGCTAGCGCAAAGATGCAGAGCGCTTTATTCGAGGAGTTGATCGGGAGGTTGGATATTATTTTCCCTGGTATCTCTGAGAAAGTCGGTGCACAAATACTGATTTAAATTGGCTCGGTTGGGGAGAAGTTTCTAAGATAATTTATCTTCAAGTTCAGAATCTCATTTTTCTTTTCGCTTTAGACTCGCTCATCACTTTAGGCATATTGTTTAATACGTTCCATAATTAATATGTTTAAAATACTATCTACCTCGTACAGTACAATACTGCTCTACAATGATTAGAGAGCAAATGTAGGTATAGGGCAGAAAGCTCTATGTAACAGCGTTAGGATTGAATGCCTATATACCCACTGCAAAAGCATTTCACATGCTCATACAAACGTATCGCCTGCTTGCACAAATGGTTAGTTTAATATTACGCTACCTAGAAGTTTTCCAGCTCAAAGATGGAACCTAGAGAAACTATAGGCCCAAAGTTTAGCTGAACAAAGCCATTTACTCCCCTGCAGGTGACAGAGAAGGTAACCTCGGCAAAGTCTATTTCCCATGTTTCGGTGTTGGTACCAACCAACAACAGCTGGCCGCCAATCAAAGCTGTGTGACAAGAGACATGTTTGAGCTTGGATCACGTGTGCTTATCACATAAAGCCATGACCGCCGATTTGTATTTCGGCACGTTGATTTCCCCCGCAGCATTGGCAATGGCATCCAGAAATCAGAGTGGCCGAATACAGGCTATCACAGCGAGGCTGTCTCTCTCTGATCTGAAGAATTGCTTTGTCAACTTGCCTCCATCACTATACACGTCACTGATCAATCTGAATACGGTTCGTATATGCTAATAAACTCTGAACGGGTGCTGGCTAACTTTATCTTAGCCACCGCAAAACGTCCTGGTAGAATTGAAATATGCTTCGGCGTCAACTGATACAAGCCAGTCCAACTACCCGAGCACCTCCAGATCAATCTTTCTGGGATGGACAGGAATGCAGAGACACCAGAGGGTCCACGCGTCTGATGCTCGAGACAGGCTGTCAAAGGCCAAGACGCGTGGCCCCGACAGGGAATACCCTCAGGTAGATATCGATGCAGCGTTCGCTCACACTTTGGGGCTTCATGAAGGCCAGGAAGTCAACGTGTCGCTGCACTTGGAACCATCTGTGGTGGACACGGTCAACGTCGAACCTCTTACACCGGAAGATTGGGACATGGTTGAACTTCACGCAAACTTCCTCGAGTACAACCTAGTGAGACAGGTCCGTGCTTTGCCAAATCCACGGCATACCGGTTCCCCCGGAGGAGTACATCCCATCACTGTACATCTTTCTCCAACGACGACAGTGAACCTCAAGGTTGTTTCTCTTGATCCTACCCCAAGCTCAGCATTCGGAAAACTGTCACCGAACGCAGAAGTCATTATCGCACCCAAGACGAGGCAGAGGCCCTCGAGTAGCCGTTCGCGAACAGGGAGCAGCGTCAAAACAAGTTCGAGTGGCAAAGGTCGGGAACATGACCGAGTTAAGATGTTTTTCAGAGGGGTTGACCGAAGCTGCTGCGCTAGTTGGTTCAAAGATAACCAGCACGATGTAAACGAAGGTTTCAAAGTTTGGATAGACCACGACGTGCGATTTTCCGATGCTTTGAAAGATGTAACCTGGGTATCTGTATCCATCCTTCATAAGCCGAGCTTCCAAGCCAAAGTTAATCCACAAAATGGTCATCAGACAACCGACAATGGAAATGCGATTTGGGTTGCTCCAAAAATTATAGCGAGGTTAAAAGCCTGGCAGGATGCACCAGACAGCAAGCAGGCTGTTTTGTCGTCCTCCATTTGCACAGCGTTGGCTTCCGAGGATATGGTTGGAGTGCCGATCAAAATTCAAGCTGCTCCGGAAGAGCGGGCATCACAGTCGACATCTCAACGAGTATATGTGTACCCATTCTCAAACACTCCAGGGGAATCTTCAGCCTCCCTCAGACTGGGAGCAAGGGCAAGAAAGGAACGTCAAGACGCTGCCCACTTCATTGCCAACATGTATAAACAGCCCGGTGTTTTCAAAGACCTCCTTGACGGCCCTCTCACAGACGGTTGCGTTCTAGGTCCTCTGTCATCGACCTCTATAGCTCCTGGCTGGGTAGGTGGAATCCTCCGCTTTGATGAAACTTTGACTGCGCCTGCGAAACCCGTCTGCAACTGGTTTATTTCTTCAGGCCAATCTCTCTCTATAGAGGTCCAGGCACCAGTTCCCTCGCCACTATCGAGCGCAAGCGAAAACTTCATCTCCAATCCCGCGAACGATACCGCTCCTGTCCTAGCTGGTGTCGACAACATTCTTGCCAAACTCAAGTCAAACCTATTGCACGAGTCGTCAGTATTACTCATCGGAGGATCCGGCGCAGGTAAGAGCTCCGTAGCCAAGTCGATTTGGCATCAACTCAGATCTGAGCATTTCTTTCATTGCACATACATATTATGCCAAAAGATGTCCGCAAACGAAGAACGCATTGTCACCGCAAAAGACACATTAGAGAAAACCTTACTCCAGGCAGCCCTGAGTGCAAGATTAGGTGGTCAGGCTCTTGTGATCTTGGATGATCTAGACAAGTTGTGCCCAGTCGAGACTGAATTGGAGGTCAGTGGGGATAATGCCCGCGCTAAAAGGATGAGCGAAATGATCGCCACGGTCATCAAGAAGCACTGTTCACTCGGCAGCAAGGTTGTCGTACTTGCAACAGCTCAAGCAAAGGAGTCACTTTATAATGTCATTATCGGGAACCACGTTTTTCGCGAAACGCTTCCTTTGGATGTGACCAGCAAGGAGTGCAGGAGGAAGATCTTGGAGATGGTGATCCAACAGGGCACAACTTCCAAGGATGCCAATATGGAAACAGACCACGCATCTAGCCGCCCAGAAACCGCCGATGGGTCGCGGCCGGAGGGTGATATTACGTCTTGGATGGATGTTTTCGGGTCCACAGAACAGGCCCTGGTGCCAGCCCCTCGCCCTCGCTGCACTTTTGAAGTGGATGTGGATTTTGCAGACCTCACAAATCTCACTGAGAGTTATATGCCCAGGGATTTGATACTATTTGTGGAGAGAGCCAAATACGTGGCCCTGGCGCGTTCTGTTTCCGAGGATGTGGAAGATGGCAACAAAACCACTGTGCCACTCAGAAGAGAACATTTCGACGAAGCATTGAAAGGATTCACCCCAGTTTCCCTACGGAACATGTCACTCGCAACATCGACTACGACTTTCAGCTCTATTGGCGGTATGACGGAAACAAGAAGGGTTCTGTTGGAAACAATCGAGTACCCGACAAGATATGCACCGATTTTCGCTCAATGCCCTCTTCGATTGCGATCTGGCTTACTTCTTTACGGATACCCAGGATGCGGCAAGACTTTACTGGCAAGCGCTGTTGCCGGGGAGTGCGGGCTTAATTTCATCTCGGTGAAAGGACCCGAAATTCTCAACAAATACATCGGTGCGTCGGAGAAGTCGATTCGCGATCTTTTTGAGCGGGCAAGCTCCTCAAGACCTTGTGTCCTGTTTTTTGATGAATTCGATTCAATTGCGCCAAAGCGAGGTAGTGATTCAACAGGAGTGACGGATCGGGTCGTCAATCAACTTCTGACTCAGATGGATGGTGTGGAGGGTTTATCTGGCGTCTATGTCCTGGCCGCTACATCGAGACCTGATCTTATTGATCCTGCACTCCTCAGGCCGGGGCGGCTGGATAAGTCACTAATATGCGACCTGCCACATCTGGATGACAGAATCGATATTCTTAGATGCCTTATCCGTAAATTGGAGCTCGAAGATGATCTCGAGGCCGAGCTTGACGAGAGATTGAGAGACATAGCCTCTAGAACACAAGACTATTCGGGGGCAGACCTGCAGGCTTTGGTTTCAAACGCGCAACTGGAAGCCATCCATGAATATCTTGGAGATCACGACGCTGGTTCCGGTCCGACAACAAAGACCGATGGAAAGGCTCAGGGTACTGAAGTCTCGCGGAGGACAAGTATCTTACAGTTTCGATTTGGTGAATCAGAAGACCTGGCGGACAACCTGCGCCCGAACAACCTCGCCGAGTACGAATCAATCATTGCAAGGTTGCGTTCCAGCAAGAAGTCCGCTCGAGCGACTCAACGGGGAACTCACATCGAAGATGACCAGAAGTCAAAGGGAAAAGTGCAGAGCAAACCCGAAGTCCGGCTTGCATGGAGACATCTGCAGAGAAGCTTGAATGTTTCGCAAGCAAGTATCAAAGCGGATGAGAAGCAGCGATTGTCTTTGGTGTATGACGAGTTTGTGAATGGGAGGGCTGCTGAACTTAGGAACGGCCAGGGGGGAACGGCTGTTGGGAGCCGAGGAACATTGATGTAAATTGAGTTTTCTTTTACTTTTAATTTTAATAGTCGAAGTCTGTTTGAGCGAAAGGTCAAGATCTATTTCAACGAACTTTGCAAGTGTAACGGATGCAAAAATCCTGATCTTGTCCTGAGAAGACGTATACTACGCAGGAGAGCTTTATCCGAGTAGAAGAGGACTCTCGTACGTGATACGCCAAAGTTTAAGTTGAGCACTGAATACTTAGTCGACATCTTGGCTGTGGTTGAAGGTTCAAGTGCCAAAGTTACGCCATAGAGACACTTAACCCATTCAAGGATATTAACCAACGGAGCCGGTAGTTCCATTTCGATTTTATACGTCCCAATTACAGCAGCTTCCCTCCGTTTTTGCTTATCCTTTTTTGTACATTAAGTTTCATGGAACTGCTGATCGTGGTCGGAATAATTGATGAAACGCAGATACCTTGTCGCAAGAAGTCTTGGTTGGAGGGAAAATCAAGACCCCTGTTATAATCCTACGTAACATGCATAAGTCGGCGCATCTACGGCGTCGTACTTAAAGCTTTAAAGACGAGAAGGGGCAGAGTGATTTCGGTATTTGAGAAGCCAACGCCTTCAAAATCATCGAGGGGCCTTCTTTTCATCCATCACAAGTAATCAAGACAAGGGACAAGATGGCGCTCTTTCGCTTCTTGACCTTCCTCTCCTACTGCTCGATCGCTGTTTCGGCATTGACCTACAAAGGCGTCGACTGGTCATCTGTCCTTATTGAAGAAGGAAAGGGCATCAAATACACCAGCGGAGGCTCGACTCAGCCTTTGGAAAAGATCCTCACTGCTAATGGCGTCAACTCGGTGCGCCAGCGAATCTGGGTGAACCCATCCAATGGAGACTACAACCTCGACTATAACCTCAAGCTCGCCAGGCGTGCCAAGGCTGCGGGCCTTAGTGTCTACTTGACACTTCATTTCAGCGACACTTGGGCTGATCCGGGCCACCAGGCTATTCCCTCCGGCTGGCCATCCGATATTGAGAACCTCTCCTGGAGGCTCTACAATTACACTCAACAAGTCTCCAATGCGTTCCAATCTGCAGGTGTGCCACCCGCCATCATCTCCATTGGTAATGAAATAACCGGTGGTCTCCTCTACCCCACCGGTCGCGAGCCCTCATTCTATAACATTGGACGTCTTCTCAACTCGGCGGCATATGGTATCAAGGACTCTTCACTTAGCCCCAAGCCCAAGATTATGATTCACCTCGACAATGGCTGGAACTGGGACACTCAAAACTGGTGGTACACCGAGCTTCTTGACAAAAAGGGCCTTGAACTAAGTGCCTTTGACCAAATGGGTGTATCCTTCTATCCCTTCTACGGATCAGGAGCTACCTTTTCCGCTCTCGAGAACTCGCTCACCAGGATGGCCAACAAATGGGGCAAGCAGCTTGTTATCGCCGAAACAAACTGGCCGACCTCGTGCCCTTCGCCGGCGTTCCCATTCCCAAGCGATATGAGGAGCATCCCTTTCTCTGCTGATGGCCAGACTCAATTCATCAAGAGAGTAGCAAGCATCATCAGTAAGGTCAAGGGCGGAGTGGGATTGTACTATTGGGAACCAGCTTGGATGAATAACCAGGCACTTGGCTCCTCGTGTCCTTCAAACACGTTGTTCTCATGGCCCGGCACGGCTCTTTCGAGTCTTTCCGTATTCAAGAGTATCTAAAATGGATTTTCCTGTTTTTCTAGTGTAAATATTGAGCGGCTTAGCTCGTAGCTGGCTTGAACAAACGAGGTTGTCATCTTACCACTCTCAACAATGCTTCCATGTAGTGATTTGATGATCAATATTAAAAGATAAGCATATTTTCACCGCGAATAATTACTATCAATTATGTCTTGATATGTTATTTTGCGGCATAATAAATTTAAACAAGGTGGTGACTAGGTTTAGCCATAATGGAAGTCCTCGCAAGCAGATCTATATCGCACTGGACGGCCAGATGAGTATTCCCGAGCTGCCCGCAGCCTCTACGTCACCTATTCTCTCTTTCCACTTCCTCCGTGGACCATGCCTTTCACAAACTGTGTGTCGCAATGTCTTGTGAGTGGCTTACTTAGCGTAAGCCAGCTTTCAACACCCGGACGCGACATCTGTCAGCTGTCACGATACTCAAGAAAATGTCGTGTATTGTTAGAAGGCTGAGAGGGTAATTCCATAACTAAATTGTCTAGCCTTCTACCTAAGAGCTGTATATGCCGTAGATACCGAATTGATCGTTCAAGATTGTCGTGGCGAGGGTTTAACATGGAATTTCTCCAAGCTGGCATAACTTCAGTTCTAGACTGCTTATGCGCGCCAGGATGCATCTCACAACCAACAGAAGGGCTCCAGTAACCCCGTAGACCGATCTCTATTGGTTATTTCTAAGCCATGCCCGCTCTCAAATGTGATACAACATGGCTTTGGCTGCGGTCTGGTTTCGAAATTCCTTACCCTGCCTTAAGTGGCCTACCAAAGTAGGTTAAGCCGGGGGATTAACATTTTGACGTGCCTAGGTTGGCAGGCTAAGGTACCCAAGTGCGGCTGACCCCTCCTTACATGATCTACATGTGCCTTGAGCTGACCTTTCTCTGATGCGCTGGCTATGCCTAGTTACCCTCCTCCTATCTGGGACGGAGATATGCAGCTGTACCGGGCACTGTGAGTAGAAATGGCAAAGCAAGGTAAGGTGAAAAGATTCTGGTTAAGAGACTGATGAAAGTCTGATCACATGATGATGCTGCCCAGTTCAGCGCTGCCAAGAAAAGCCTCGCCAGTCAGCTGAAAGCGCTTCTGCATATCGGAATTACTATCGAACGCCACGAGCTGGTCTCACGGTTCCAAGGGAGGTTGATTAGAATTCCCGCCGGGCTCCCAGGGTCGAGGATTTTCTCCCCTCCTTTCAATAACCCAGAGGTTTCGTTTACTTTGAAATTATTTGGAGTCATCTTCAAAGATGGAGCGACGACGCGGCTACCTTATCACCTTTCTTGCTGCTCTTCAAGTTCGCCTCTTTACTGTCAATTGCAAATCTGTCATCGGTTACGCAGCAAAAGATGGAACAGGTATCTCTACTCGTCAAGCTCAAGTGCTTCAACCTCTGACCAGAATCTTCCAGTCGAAACATTCACTTGTCCCAGTACCGCTTCGTTCCGCTCGAGCTATAACTTCGATGATGATGTACGAACATACGCCCACTGCGACTATTACGCAGAGTATTACGAAATTGGCACATCATGCGATGGGACCAAAGCGCTCTATACGCAATGGGGCGTTTTGTCCTCGACAGGAACCTCATCGTCTGTGGACTGGTAACGTTGCCGTTACGAAATATAATCCAATTGATTATACTGATTTGATACAAACAGCGACAATGAATGCGTCTCAGTGGTGATTTACAAGTCTTATTCAGATGGCTACGGAGTAAGCCGTCAATGGCTGATCACTTGCGATGACTCAATCGGTGTCCCAGCCAGTATCAGCACATTAGTTCTCGATCGCCCAAGAGGCTGTAAGTCAGAGACTCGCCTAACCTCTCCCATTTTGAAGCTAAAGTTATGGGACGTTAGTGACAGCCAGCAACTCGGCATCTGCGACCGAGACCGTCTCTGTTTCACGAGCTTCCTCAGAGCCTACAGAAACAGATACTACAACTGATGACGAAGACGATGGGGGTACCAAAACTAGTCCTGGTGCTATCGTTGGTATTGTGATCGGCTCACTCGCTGGCTTAGCACTAATGGTTGCCGGTATAATCTTGGCCTTTTGCGCGGGCCGAAGAAGTCGAGATGATCCTGAGAATCCACCCCGTGGCTTCAGAGAATCAATGAGATCAATCCCTCGACCAAGCGTTACCTGGCAGCAACCTCAGCCTAATGCGCCCGTCCAGGTCATCCAGCCGACGTATATAGGACACGAAGGTCTGACGAATGCCAACCTCCAGCCAGGGCCATCGGGAATGCAAGCGAAAAGCCCAGGTTCACCCCCGGCTTACGTAGAAGAGGGGGACGCCGGAAGGACGGTGTTGCCGGCTATCCCATCACCTGTTCAGGTAGAAGCTCCAGCTTCGCCACCGGGGCCTCGTCCTCCGGCGACGAATGGAGAGCCGGTGGTCGAGCTTGCAACTGGATTGGATTCTCAAGGATGGGCTGTAAGCAGAGCCCAAGAGTATCCCTACGAAATGGACACTACTCAGGCCTCCAAATCACCCGCTGCCTAGAGATTACTAGGGTGTCCTGGTTATCTCGTCTGTCAATTAAATCAGTCAACTAAGCACGCACCCAACCCATCAAGTTGCGTCTAACGTTGGCTCGATCGACTGCTGTCATCTCATTGCAGTTTATTAATGCCTAATATTGGGGTTGTAATTGTAATCTAGCGATTTCTCTACAAATCGAACCCTTTCATACTTTGACCGTATATCAGAGTCGAGCCGGCTTTGTGTTCTGAAGATTTTAACCTGACATGAGTCTTTTATTGGTGAAATTTAAGTAGCTATGTAATGTAGCTATTCGCCCAGGCCAGCGCACCGATAGCCAACCATCCACTTACGCCCTAGGACAACTGACTTAAATTTGCAGGTGGCACAGACGCTGCTATGCGACTAGCTATGTTCGAGGCTTGACATATATCTTATGTATCATCTAAAGGAGGTAGTCCTACGGTATCTAATTCACAGACTCATCTCGAAATCCTGTATTGGAGTAATGCAGACAGTAATTTCTGTTATTGGCCCATTCTTACGTATCTTTGAGTGGTGTACTCAAGAGTAAACCTAGAAACACCTATCCGGCGGTACGTTACCGCAGCCAATTTTAAAAAGATGCCAGGCACAGAAAAGTCTGCATCGTGACATTCTTGGAATGAATGATTGACCCCAAATCTATGACAAGATTCCTCACTCATATTTCCTCCTTCCTTGGTTTCTGAAATGAGGGATCCCAGTGGGTAGATAGGTACAATTGGAATCGATGACTAGTAATTGCAACCCTGACGGTGGGAAGAATCGTCCTTGTCGATAAACCAACACGAAATGGGACTCTCCCATCAAGATATTTGCTTTAATGGTCCAGTGACAGTACTATCCCTTAGCGTGATGCAAAAATCATCCATTATTTACTCGCAGCTAGACTCGTCATGCAAGTTTTAGACCAGTTTCGGATGCCTTTCGCTGTAGCAAACAAGGAACCCTTTCCCATATAGCTTCAAGGTGCTCGTATAGAGCATCAGCGTGATCGATGTGAGAAGATGGTATCCTGGGCTGGGGATCGATTAAGTTTTGTACCACAGGACGGTCGATCGGAGCCTATCATCTCGGTCAAGCCCGAGAATTCTCTTGTTTGACTCGGAAAGCATCTTATGAGGCCGGGTGTCGTCTGGTGACGCTGTGTGGACTCTCTTATCTACTTTTCTATCTTGGAAAACAGTGTCTGATCTTGTGTGATTGATTCGATGGGTTGTTGAGGGTGAGATTATCAACTTGGAGTGTTCAGAGACCGAAACGTTTCAATGGGGTCTTTCTTACGGAGTAGTGCAGCTGGAATTAACATCAGATGAAAAATAGTTGAACAGGGGTTGTAGTTTCAGTTCCTCATCACCTACTTGTGGGGTTCCATTGGTAGTAACATATCACTGCTAAGATAGGAAAAGGGTTGAGGGATTTCCACGTATTCTCCGGTTCGTCTTAGACCTTGTCGTCAGCCCCGCGAGAAACCAACTTGTTCAAGAAACGGGTAGCATTCAATAGCCAAAAGGTTATACGCATCAATAAGGCGTAAAAAGCAAGGAAACCAAGTAATGCGAAGTTGGCCCGTGACGTTTATATGTCAGTTGCACAGACCTACACTGCGGGCGTCTGGCTGAGAGATGAGGCGGCCAAATTGCACAGAGATGCACTGACTTCAAAACAATGCAAACATACGGAAAAGATGCTTCGGCATTCCCGAGATGATGCACTGATTGTGGCGACGCTGACGACAGAGTCGATAACCATAACGCGTATCATAATACTGGAGTATCGGCCTCTTTCCTCCTTACGAGCGATGCCCGATGATAGATTACAAGGCCAATGCCATGTTGGGCCTGTGCAGACGGGAGTAACCGCATAAAACCCCATGCTGAATCGTCGATCAATGCCAGGATACGAATGCCTGAAGCCATACGAGGCATGATTGGAGCGGCGAGGCACAAGAGCCTGGTTGATCGGTTAGAACCATTCTGAAAAGAGCAGGTGACCGTGCAATACCAAGATTCGACCAAAACCCACGACTCATAGCTTGCCAAACCAAGTTTCAAATCATGTCAGATCGACCCATTTTGATGGCGACATCGCTTATCCGGGGCTTAAGTCAAGTCCGAGACACGGCAGTTGGATTGGAAACAAAAGTCCACTGCCAGACTGAGATAGGAATATAAATGACAAATATGTAGGGCTTTATAGGTGTTATCATCTCGTAAACACGTTTGTACGGCAACATCGTTCCGTCAAATACAGCCCTAAATTCTAATCTCTGCTATGTTAGTCTGCCATGTGGTATTACAATAGCGGTAAGACACTGTTTAACGGCCGTTCAAGACCCGGACCTAAGGGCCAAAAAAGTTTAAAAACGATACATATGCATCTTTGCGGCAAAGTTTGGTTTAAGTTACCAGGTTACAGGGGTTTCAAACCCCCAAGCGTAAAGTTTACTTGCGCCGCACTCCTTGCACTCGTTCCCACAGGCTGAAAATCGCGGTGTGGACGTTGATCTATAAATTGCCATATATAACGACTGAAAATTGGCTATGTTGAGTTGATTGTGCAAAAATAGCCAGGACAATGTTTTCGACACTTCGGTCAGAGGATTTGAATGGAGAGGTTGTATGCATATCGAGCACAAATCAACCCCCTCAGCCAGGACAGGGTACTAGTCACTTTGCTTGCGATGGCTGTCGCGCTAAGAAAGTGAGTTCAGTCAACTCTGCATAGGGTTTTGAAGATCTGTTACTCACCACGAGCAGCTGAAATGTACTGGCCATAGATTCGGCTGCCAACGATGTCGTGACCGTAACATGGCATGCATATACTCTGGGATCTCACAATCTAAACGCCGCAGGACTACCAAGCAAGGAGGGTCTACCGACATTTTGACTGAACCTTCGCTCTCACAATCACCTTTACCTGCCTCACACGGCAGAGCAGCAACTGGCCCAGACCAAAAACGAGCAGGGGGGTCAGCCGCCCGGACCCATGATGCGACTGGGTCATCACAAACGGCGTCTAATCTAGATATGCAGTCTCTGATGATGGTCAGTCAACCCCAAGAACAGGCCCATACACCGTCAACAGGGTTACTACCAAGTGCAATGGTATCTGGCGCTTCTCCGTGTGACCAACGAGCTATATCAGGCGAAGTTGACACGAGCTTCGACGACTGGGATATGCAGCTGCTTGATACCGACCTCATCCCATCATACCAAGACTTGGGCGATACAGAGCCAGAATCCAGCTCTGACTCCTGCATGACGGGGCAAGAATCAAGGCGAGACAACTCATCGAAAACAGACGACTTTGATCGAGCCTCAGGTAAGACTCGCTCATTCCGTCTTCTTTCCCAGAAACAGCGAAGCCTAATGAGGCTTAAGCCCAGTTATATTCCCAGGATACGTTTCCCAGCGAAACACCGTGTTCCTGTCGCTTTTCTGCAATTGAAAGTCCTTTGTTATTCTCCCCGAAATCGAGCGTCAAGGTCACCAACGATGATCCTCCGACTACTTACCATCCTCGAAGAAGTCCGCCCAAGAGACCACGGCCAGATTCCCAGCAGATATCACGCTGCCGCTGCATGAGCACCACCCTCAGTAACCTAGAGAGGATTCATAGTCTTACTACAACAACGAGCTTTCGCAATGCAGAACTGGCTTTGTCTTTTCTAAAAGAGTCAATATCGAACTGTCATGGACTAATACATTGTCAATCCTGTCGCGGCTCCTCCAGACTCTTGACATTTTCCATATTACTTGTTGAAAAGATGATTGGTGTCTTGGAAGGTATAGCGACCTACTGGGACTCTAAAGCTGATGAGACAGATGGCAACGATCCCATACTTTTCGGCGAGTATCGAATCGACAGTACCGAGGAAAGATGTGAAGTTCTGGGTCTGTTGGTCCTACGGCAGGCTAAAAACCTCGGAGGGCTAGCTGAGGCTTTTATACACCGGGCTAAGAAGCGAGATTTACGGAAGACTGTAGGGCTCACTGGCTCAAAAGTCAGAATCAATGCAATCACACCCTCTAGAGACCCCCTTTTCAAGCATTTATTCACTATAAGCATACAATTAACAGGGGTTATAGCGCTATAACTACTGTAATTTATAGCGCTATAGCCACTATAAATTATAGCACTATAGCTACTATAAATTATAGCACTATAACCACTGTAAATTATAGCGCTGTAATTACTGTAATTTATAGCGCTATAGC
>JAATHB010000912.1:0-18151 GCA_014822075.1 Fusarium buharicum
ATCCACTCGCTTGTCTGATCTACTTGCTTATTGTATACGTTATTATTTATTTAAAATATATTTAACAAGCTTAGGAGTAGGACTGCAGCTGAAAACGAGGTCTTTATTTTAATGGCCTAAACTAGCGGTAGCTAACAAATCAAGTTCCGTCAGTGCAATATTATCCTGTTTTTAGATACTAGACCTAATAGCTTTTAACCGCATTTAAGAAGGACTAGAATTTCAATACGGAGTACCATGAAGGCCGTAACCTTGAAGTTCCCTGATTTTTGTGGCAAGACGCCTATACGCACTCATGCGTTATTTAATAAGTACACGGCGCTTCCAAGTTTTTACAACAAACAAAGCTTTAACTTAACAGTCTATGGCAAAACAGGGGCATATGCCAAAGTTCTTCAAGAGACTTGCCTTGCCCATAACTCCATTCTCGGCAGGTCTTCAAGTTCTCGCGTCTGAGGTCACTAAGGGTACCAAGGCTCTCGTTGCCAACTTGCGTTCTGAAAAAGCTAGTATGTATACATCAATTATTTGTAGTACAACTAAGCTTACGCATCAACAGTCGAACAGGCCAAAGCGGCTATTGAGAAAAGCCGCGGTTGAAGTGCCGGAAAGTCGGAGATGAAACACTGTATTTTTTGTTCTTGTGTAAGCAAATTACCTTTAAGAGGTGTGTAAAGTTAGATGATCGGACAAGGATGCCTTACCGGCAACTGATGCCGAATCACCTGAAGGCAGGGTTGATTTTGCAACTACTACTAAGCCTCTGCCGAAGGTTGTTTCACCGTAGCCACTCTTGATGGAGACATTCTTCCCTGTGGTCAATGAAGGTCTAGAAGAGGCGCGTTTGAAATGCATATTCAAGATATACCGCACCGTTCAAGAGGTAGGCTGTCACAAGATCACCTACAAGATAACAAGTCACTAATGGACCCTTTTTAGGTCAGCAACGTCACGATCAAACCAGAGATTACCACTGACAAGAAAAGATAGGCTCCTTATCTTAGTCCGTTTTTATTTGAAATGAGCCTACCACTCGGCGTTGAAATTCCAGCCGAGACCAGCCAGGTAGCCCAGGCTGTTGCTGCCACAAAGATTGATCACGAGGCTTTAGCTGGCAAGCTCACGAGTATGGCCGTTTACGTTGCTTTCCAGCACAGGCTAAACAAATAATAAACAGCTCACTGGCTTAAAGATAGTATTTGAGGATAATAAATGTGTTTATTACAGCCATGTAACTCTGAAAGCAATCTAACTTTACATGCCTCTCAAAGGTAGTATGCGTACATGGTAATAAAAAATACAGTTATAACCCCAAACACGACCGGGATTCAACTGATATCTACATCACAAGCAGGCAAATAAGGGATTGTAAGCTGGCTGCATGTAAGTCAATGACCATGCACTATTAGGGACGCGCAAAAATCGATAGCTTGCGACGTTGATATGGGCTTTGGGTAGTTAGATGTCTTTGTCTTGAATCAACTATATTTAAACACGATGAAAAATTGCTCTGGATGAACAAGAACTTGATAGCCGCGTAGAAGAAGGATAACCAGATTTGGAAGTATGGCTTGCTCCTGGACGCTGCCTCCGCCGTTGGCAAATACACCTTTCGTACGGTTTATCCTGCATCAAAACTTGCAAATGTGCTTGACGAAAATATCAAGGACCTGGCCGGTAAAGCTGGACAACTTATTCCTGGCGGTTATGGCATCTTTGACGGCAGCAAGTTGAGTAAAGCCGAAAAGGACAAACTCAAAAGCGACAGCATCTTTTTCCAGGCAGCGTGAGAAGACACCTTTTTGTTCATCTGGTCGGCAGCTGAGTTTACAAGGCAACAAGGTATAGCCTTCAAGACAAAACTAGCCAGAATCCGCTGTAACTGTTCCTAACATACTACGAATCCTATTCGCTTTAATATATCAAATTTAACTTAGTAGAGCACTATTAAATTCCGTAAGAAGTCTATGTAGTGTATGAAGTCAGTATATATACTTATTGTAACATTTAGAATTAAACTATAACAAGCATGCTAGCATCTTAAACCAGGCTTAGGTCTGTCGCCTTGTCAACAGCATCAGTCCCTACCGTCCGATCCTTCATTCTGTACTGAACTAAGAAATATCCAACCTTGCGGGAGTCCAATCGCTTGATCCCTGGTGCAAGCGACCTGGAAGCTCTTTCAGCTCCATGCGATGACGGCGAGGAAATTCCTCTCCAAGTCTCCGAGCGAAGCTCTTATCAGTAACATCCTCTGCTGCTTCATTCCGGTTCGTGGCTAGATGGAAGCGAAGGGGAAGGGAAAGAGGCGATTGGCTTGACCTTTCTGGTCTGGTCAGGCTTGATGCATTCCTTCTTGCTTTGCTCAAATTGAAAGGCCATTATAGCGCCCGCTGCAAGTCGACTCAAGGGTATCATGATAGGAAAAGAGGGTTAGTTGTTCGAAAGACCTTGCATTGAAAAGTCCTCGAGATTCAGCTCGATACATCGGTCCTTGTGATCAACACCGTGAGACTTGGAGTGGAAAAGCTGCCAATTGCCAGTCAAGGGCGTGTTAACCTGCTGCTCCTAGATCCGAAACACTGACCAGAGGTGCCAAGTCATACTTGAACTCCCAATCTCCAGACGAGTCCTGCTTGGCCCGATAAATAGAAACATACGAGTTGGTGTCTTTAGCGTAGGCCAGGTCGAAGCAAAGAACTGTTGTGATGCCGCATTGCATCTCGGAGAGATATTTGTTGGCCAGGCGTGGGAATGTCTTGCCGCTCTGCGTGTAGGCTACTTCGAAGACTGGACCCGGGTTTCATGCTTGAGTATCTCCAAACTGGCCATCTGGCGACTTGTCACTTCTTGTTGTGCCCTCTGGACCAGACTGAATATCTGTGTGACGTCCACAGACAATCCGTTTAGCAGCGCAGGCAGCGACGTGGTCTCCGGCTTCCTGGGTATCTGAAATCGCATCGGTCAAAACTCTAGAAATACTGTCTATAAATGTTTTATGGGCGGCCCTGGGCATTCTGATACCTATCAGACCCTGAGCAGGGTCATAGTCAAAACGTCTGAATAGTTGCTGGAGCTGTGGGCGGATGTTTCGATAGCGGTCTGGGCTCAGCTTGAACTCGGCATATTCAGGAACCTCATGGTCCGATTTCCAAAAACTGTGAAGCTCCAAAAGCTCGTGAGGAATAACGCGAGTGGAAGAAGCTTGAATGTTGAAGAGACATGTTTTGTTTTGATCAGGTCGAGGGTTGTCAGCAACGACTGGCCCACCCGAAGGCTCGTGGGCAGTGCCACCTTGTTCGTCTGACATTGTTGGTGTTTTCCTGAGATGGCCCTGTTGAGACTGTATCATGAAACGTAGAGGTGCACGTGGGAGTGTTGAGTGACGAACTTGAGAAGGGCGGATGTGACGTCGTGTATTGTTTCGAGAGGACGTTTTGCCTCTTTTCAAGGGAGGTAAACTTTGGACAAGCTCGGTCTAGTCGAGAGAAATCCAAGTATCGGGCAGGAAGCGAAGGCTGAGGCTGAGTCAATGGGTAGCCGATTCTTTAACGAGCACTGCAGAGTCAGCAAGCTTGTTATGAGTGAGTTGCGCGATGGAACTTTCGGAGTTGTGTCGTTCGGCTACGGTGTCGACCTCGTGGATCTGTCAGTCGTGAACGCGCTCCTCTGGCTAGAAGAGCTGCTAAATTTGATGAAGTAGCTGGTTGGCTGGTGTCAAGGAGGAGAGAAGGGAAAGAAAAGATTGACGGTCGCTGTCTGCAGCGTTGAAGGCTCGAAGGCTTGGGGATTGACGGTGTAATGGGGATTCGGGGGGGATTTCGACAAAGGTATCCTTGATAGGAGAAGCAAGAGAAATCGATGATGGTAAAGGTGGAGTGATGAGTATTATCAATCGCTCACTGTCAGCGTAGCAGAATGGAATGGTTCAAGTGCGATCGTGATGTGGTTGTGCGGCGGTTTTCGGTGGTGGAGGTTGCGATGTGGCTCATCAGGCCGTAGGCTAAAGGCAAGGCAAGAGGAAAGACCACAGGGCGTAAAGAGAATACGTAGCTACAATTCGCACTCGATGGTTGAGATAAGTCTTAATGGCCATTCGCGGGCGCGTATGAGCTCGTCTGAGGAAGAGGGGCGAGGCCCGCAGGCACAGTGACAAGCGGAAGAGCCTACTCCCCGAGAACGAAGGGAATTCCGGTACCAGCACTTCGAGCAATGCCTATTTAGACTTGGAGGTGACGGTGAGAGGGCGTTCGGTTCCGGAGCAAAGTAAAATAAAACCATGCTTGAGTTATCTACAGTAACGATACCCAGCACAGCCCAGCACGACACAGCGCCCGGCACTTAACATCAGCTCGCATCGCAAAGGTTTGGGAACAAGTTTCTAGAAATCTGGCCGAGGATGAGAAAAGGACGAAGCAAAACATTCTGAGATATCCCTCAGTTCACTACCCGTTTTGTTCACCCTGTCTTTCGGACGTAAAACACAACCCTTCACACGAACATGCAGGGAAGCCAGGCTGAGCCGAAACTCGAGATTTTATACAACGAAAAACCAGGGATCTAGGGACTAATTATAGCAGAGCAGACACTAACGGTAGTGTGAACATGGCTGGGATATGTCTTTGTTGTCCATTGAACTCCGCCCAACGCCAGCGAAGCACGTGCACTGTTCGAACAACGGTTTCGATTGTTATCTGCCGCCCAGCCCCGTTGATTTCCATGAAAGCTAATACCTCCCGCGAGTAACAGACCTGGAATTCCGACTGGGGATAGGCGGCCATCAGCAACTGCGAGTTTGTAATGGCTTAGATAACGATATACTTAACCCCAGTCCAAACCAGATCCTACCCATACAGATTTCTTGTCTTTGGCCAACTCAAGAGTCGTCAAGTTAGACATGACAATAACCGGACCTCAATCGATATTATTGGCACCTGTAATGGCCATATGGCCCCTCCACGCACGGCGAAGGAATAAGGCTAGTAGCCATTAACAACATAGCTTTGGAAACATGCTGAGGACTGGTTGGGCGGAAGACGCAAGCCGGGTTAAGGATCTCATCATTAGACCAGAAGACTTGCGACTCATATTCATAAACTGGATGCGTGGGCCAGAAGCTCTTGTCGGGAAAAGCAAGCTTGAGTGCGTTGCAGCCCGGGTTTAATCCGCTTGTAGCACTGGTATGGTCCAGGCACAGGGCCGTTAGCAATAGCAAGCTGAGGACAGGGCTGTTAAGGATGGCTTATAATTAAATTGCCATGAGCTAGCTAGGGCTGGTAGCCTGTTTTATGTGAGAACCTGCGATGCAGTGGCGCAGGATTCAGATGCATCGGTTTATTTACTTGAAATAGGAAGTGTTAGAAGTCGCCTTGCCGTTCTGGTCAAAATTGCAGGGATAAAAACAACCATAACTAAGCCCTAAGCTCGTGCCAAGCCCCTGTTGGTTAGTACCTTATAAGTTATTTAATGATCAGACCATCAAGGGCCCCTATTAAAAAGTACCTCATTCCCCAGAAATCCCTTCTACTCTCATTATACGCTCTCTACTCTTCCATAATTTGCAACAGTCTCTTGCCCAAGATGGCTTCCACATCAATTACATCGCTTCTCTGGCAGGCGGGCGACAATATCAGCGTCAAAGGTCATGTCCTTGAAGCCGACGCCACTGGGATACAGTACTTGCTCCGAGGCTGCGGGCCGAACGACGATCCCTTGTGCGAATATCAAACAGCATTCGTCGAATTCGGGCCTTGGGCCAGCGAGACGCTGCCATCAGGTGCTGCCGAGACGGGTGTATATGACGTGCATGGGACCGTCAATGCCACCGTGTACTCGAGCGTATGCGACATGAGCCGGTCCGTGATCGAGAAGTGCACAGTCTCGAAGAATTCCGGGTTCGGTGACTCTACGACATACACTATGACTAGGACAAAGGGGGAGACAGGGTCCGACTTTACTCTCTCCTACCACCCTGTCAATATTACCGCCGGTCTGAGAGACCTTGCTTCTTTGTCAACGGCTATTGCATCCACTGAGGCTTCTTCTACCGGCGAGGCTTCCTCAACCAACGAAGCTTCTTCTGCTGCGGATGCCAGCTCTCGCAGCGCAACAGACGAGTCCAGCGCCCCAACTGAGACTGAGGCTACGAGCAGTGAGGCTACTGGCACCCTAGAGACACTTAGTAGTGCTGTCCCTACTGAGACGGCCTCGACTGGGTCTATGTCTCCGGTTCGCATATTTACTGCTTTGTCTATAGCTGGAATAATTTCTGTATTAGTGGTATAATAAGAAACCACTTGAGAACGTGTCAATAGACCCTAGATTACGTCTTAACAGGCAGGGAGGTTTTTATTTAATATGTATTCTTCAGTAGAAACTAGAAAACTAATATATAGAGTAATATTAAGAAATTCATACGATTTAAAAAAAGTAAACAACAAATTATAAAACCCTTATTACTCTATGAAGTGTCATCTTTATACCTTCCTCGGCCTGTTACAGTTTGCGGGGTAAAACTCTATTACTCTAACAATCTAACTATACTTAGTCAAGCGTCTATACCTGTAACGTACCTCCTCTCTTTTAAAGCTGCGTCACCCTTAGTTTCTCTAGTCCCTCTGTTGTCCTTTAATTCCATTTTCAGAAGCTATACTTTGTATCGAGTCTCGATCGACACCTAACAATGTCACCAGATCTACAGGAGAATGCTAATGAGCGACCTTCCAAGCGACAAAAGCGAGGCAAGTATATTATACGCGCTTGGTATGAATATTCATAATTCCACAATACTTTTGTCCACGCTTCAAGAAAAGGCTGACGATGATCTGTAAAGTTTGGAGTGTCAGAGACGCAAAATCCGAGTAAGACAAATTCTGGTATCATCAACTTCTGTATCAGCATTGCTAATCAAGACTAGTGCGATGGAGGCACACCTTGCTTGTCTTGTGTCTCAAGGAATAGAAATTGCATCACCAACAGACGACAAAGCGATTCCTATGTGGGAGACGGCGTGACTAGCGATGCGGCTGTGCCGGGAGCGACATCGCAGATATATCCTCCAGACCGGTAAGTGATGCCACCTGCTTCCTACCGCTAGATGCTGAGAAAAGCAGCGTCTTGATAGACCGGATATTAGTGCACATAGGGCGCATCGAAACCCAGATAAATAACGTTGCTGGGCATCTAATCGGACAATCTGCTGAGGAGGCGAGCGACAAGACGACAGCAGAAACTCAAGATTACTCGAAACCTTACTTGAATATCGAAAACGAGGACATTCATACTTTTGTCGGCGAAGCGTGTAGCATACATTCGCTTAGGTTGGCTGAAGCCAAGCTGGGTCAACTCGGCTTACCAAGTCGTTGCCACAGTCCGCTGCCTCCAGCTCGGCCGTTGACACCATTGTTAAGTCCTGTTTCCACCTTTAGCGCTGATACGGGGTCAAGAAGCTGGCTTAATGCTATTCTTCAGTCTCATGGGGTTGTTCCGGACAGAAGACAGTGGGACATATTTTCCCGTGTCTATCTCGATGAGATCCATGGCATCTACCCTCTCCTGCACCCACCAACCGTGCGACAGACCTACGAATATTTATGGGAAAGATCTTTCTCGGTTGTGCCTGAAGATTTGGAGAAAGACGGTCAGAGCAAATTGTCAATCGCAATCATCTTCCTGTGTGTCGCCCTGGGCCGTTGTCTGGTCTCAAGTCGGACCACGAATGCGGATGCCGCCCATTCTGCGGGTTGGAGTCTCTATTCTATTGCCATGCATCTTATGCGTGACTTTTTAGACATCACACAAGACCACCCCGTGACTCTAAATGGCCTTCAAGCCTACGGTTTGATGGTGAGATCTTCCTTTCCTGCTCTTGGTACATATCAACTAACACACTTCTACCAGGTGGTTTATCTCTTCAGGCTCGACGCGAAAGAAAAGGCAGATCAGGTCCTCTCAAACGCCATTTCTAGTGCACATATCCTAGGTCTACATCGTAAGACAACATATGCCCGAATGCCTATTTACCAAGCCGAAATGTTTGCTAGAATGTGGTGGTGTCTTTATTCCTTTGATCGGCGCTTGTCGATGGGCTCAGGACGTCCCCCTATCATCCAAGATGTTGATTACGATGCACCAGATCCTCGAAACCTCAGCGACGACTGGTTGGAGCAGCATAAATTGACCCGAGCGACGGCCTCGGAACTCGAGAATGAGATCAAGTTCGAGATTGGGAGCGTTTGTAACACTCCTATACCATACCTGGGAGCAACAATCTCCTTCTCAAGGGTTAGCGGCGACGTATGGAAGGCTGTGTATGGACTGAACGCGGCCAACCGTAGCCCATCAGGCATTGTGCACGATTATCTCGAGCTCTTGCTGGAGAATTGGAGGCAGAGTCTCCCACCTAGTCTAAGGTATGAAGCAGGCAGATCGTACGAGGATCAGTTCTCGGGTCTTGAATGGTGGCAAGTTAAAGAATGCCTCTTTACACACATGGTACGTAAGATTGGAAAAAAGCGACCTGAGCTTTGCGCTGACCGTCATCGTATAGCGATACATGTTCCTCAAACTGCAGATCAGGAAACCCGTAGCAACATCCACATTGTCAACCTCGGCTGTAACCACACATGATGTTATAGCCAATGACTCAGCTCGAGCACAGGCTGCTTGCTCAATCATCAACTTCTTTCAAGAGATACCGGATGAGTATCCAAAATATGTCTTTTCACTCATGGACTACTTGATCAGCGCTACCATCGTGTTGGTTGCGATAGTTGTCCAGAACGCCGGATTCAAGGATAAGTTTCGGGATGTCATTATGACCGCAATCCAGACTATAGCATTGTACTGTCGCAAAACATGGCTAAGTGGAAAGACTATTCGCATAATCTCTAGATTGAACGGGATGGTTCAAAATACATTTGGCTCTCTAGCAGGAAGGGAGTTGGATAACAGGGCGAAACAAAGCAGAGACAAGGAGTCTTTGACACAGAGGAAATACTCCGAGGGCAGCGATGGAGCGGCTCGGAACGTAATGGACAACACGCCTTCTATTCAGCAGGTTTCCCGGGACCGTTACACGCATATGTCATCGCCGACAAGCCCGGACCTTGGCCGAGTCTATACTGACCCATCCATCATGACGAACCCTTGGTCAGCACCTGAGGAAGGACCTATGGCGACTCTAGAGCGAGATCTGCCAATGTCAGAGAATGTCAACTCGGAGGAAACTTCGGTAGTGGTGTCCTCTTTGCAAGATATGCCACGACCGATAAGTCCACCGGAATCGACCTTACACACTCTACATACGCCTCAGCTGTGGCCATCTGATATACTACCAGATGACGTTGACAATCTCTTCAGCTTGGTAACTACCGATTTCGACTTTGAGCAAGCGTTTAATGGGTCGTCTCATTTGATATTTGATACTGGGCTTAGCGAGTTTTAATTCTGGGAACGAAATTGTAATCGGGCAAGGTTACTTCTGGCGTCTTTTAGTCTATAAAATAGTAATAACATCTAATTCTTTCATATTCAAAATCCTATAGCTTTCAGTCTTATCTAAATACTTCTTAGGTTAAGAGTGTTTAATCTAGCTAGTTATATTATTATATATTAATATTATTATTTTAGTTGTTTTTCTTAGGAGTATACATCTGTTTTTACTCTTTATGCCTTATATCTAAAAATTTGTAACTATCAAGGGCTAAGTAGCACTATATTAATAATAATAACATTATTATTAAGCACTTACTAACTCCTCACTATAGCTACTCAACCTATTATAGCTACCCCGCATAAATCGAGACAGCTAAACTCGGACTTAGCTTTCACTCGGACTTATCGTCACATCGTTTACTCCGTGACGGAAAGGCTTCGGGGAAAGTTCCGTAAATCCTCCATCCCCTTTGAGTGTCACGTAGGCTTTGGCAGCGGGCGCTGTCCAACGTTCTTCGGACACGACTCCGCGGAGTGTAACGATACTGCCGAAGTCCATCTGATTAGTGGCTCTTGTAGATGACTTCTAGGCCATCGATAAATACGTATGGACAGATGGCTTGGCTTGTGTGAATGAGGAATAGACACAGTTAACACAACTTACCTACTGCCTTGAATCGTTTTTCGTATCCAATCTCGACCTCCTCTCATTCGTCTTGACCATGCCTTTTCCACAGCCTAAAGTAGCTTTTGTTACAGGGTGCAACGGTGTGAGCGGAAACGCTATCGTCGAGCACCTTATACGCCAACCAAAAACAGAGTGGTGAGTCGCTATGCAGAGGTCATTTACAACCATGAGCTTACTTTGGCATTCCCAGGGAACGTATCGTCGTCACGTCGAGGACCCCGTCGAAAGTCTTTTGGCAAGACCCTCGGGTCGAGTTTATTGCCGTCGACTTTCTCGCCCCATTCGAAGATATCGTCGCCAAACTGCAAAACGTTTGCAATGATGTAACTCACGCATACTTCACCTCTTATGTTCACACCGATGAAATAGCCAAGCTGGGGGAGCTTAATGTACCCTTGTTCAAGAACTTTCTCTTTGCTATCGATAGAGTGGCAAAGTCTCTGCAGCGAGTTTGCTTGCAAACGGGAGGAAAGGTGCGTTTTTGCTATGTCTTTAACCCTTATCCTCGAGTTAGGCTGATACTTCTATAACCAGCATTATGGTCATCATCTGGGGCCATCACCCTCCCCCGCTCGTGAAACTTTGCCCCGTCGAAAGTACCACCCTTCCAACTTTTACTACGAACAAGAAGATATTCTATTCGGACTTCATGCCCGACGATCCTGGTCCTGGAATATCATTCGACCTGGAGGCATTGTGGGCTTTACACCTGGTAGTAAGTAGAAGAAACTCCATTCATGGATGGATCTAACAACGGCGGCTGGTTAGAAAATGGAATGTCCGAGGCCCTTACTCTAGCTCTTTACGTGCTCGTCTGCAAGGAAATGGGACAGGTCCCCAAGTTTCCTGGTAATGAGTATTTCTACAACACTGTAGATGATGACTCGTATGCCCCTAGTCTCGCAGATATGACCATTTGGGCTACTTCTCATGAACACACGAAGGATGAGGCTTTTAACCATGCTAATGGGGATACTTATGTGTGGAAATACCATTATTCAAGTGTTTGCGAGTATTTCGGCATTGATGTGAGTTTTCTTTAGTCTACACCACACGCGAGATACTGACGGTGGACTAGGTCCCGGAGCAAACAGAATGGTCCACAGTTCACGACGATGGAAGGCTCGTCACTCAGGTTGTGCTGGGAGAATGGGCCAAGGACAAGAAGCAAGTATGGGAAAGGCTGTGTGATAAATACGGCGGCAACAAAGAGGCTTTTGACTGGGGCACCTGGAGCTTCTTTGACTGGGCTACTGGGAAATCATGGCCTACGATCATGTCCATTTCCAAGGCGCGAAAGTTTGGATGGACTAGATATGATGACACCCTCGAGACTTGGATCGATACCTTCAAGGCATTTGAGAACGCTGGTATCTTACCTTCAAAGAGGCTGATGGCTGCTAACACTCCAGTGGTCAAGAGTGTCAATGGGAAAGCAGAGGCGTTGGCAAACGGCCTAAACGCTTGAGAAGAGGTCGGGTGTACTTAGTTTCATCATCAACTACTCAACTCGAGTCCACTCGAGAGTATCTTGTTTATACAATTTGATTTCTACTTTTTACTTGTTGTATTTCTGTAGGATATAATCATCATATACCTTTCATACACGCTGTGAGAGTTTAAAGACTTCAGTCGAAAAAAGGAAAAAAGTTCATTCTGAGAGCGCTACATATATAAGCTGTATGCGATGAAAAGAATAGCAATAGTATCTCAGAAATGAATATCAGTGACAGAACAAAAGGGAAAGTTAGATGGAAATTCATTACTGTAGCAGCCAAGAGCAGCCAGGCAATGTGGAACGTAGCTGAAGCGACTAATGCCCATAACTGATTAATCATTAATCTTTTGGTCGATTGGTGTATTGGTCAGCATCGCACCCTTCGCCCAAAGCAGCTACAGTTACACGGAAGTTCCAGTGCGTCCATCGTAGGCCGGGGTACACACGTGACACGGCAGTTGTCAACGGAATGACCCCCGAATATCCAACCCCCCTTTCCTGGCCACGCGTATACCCTTTTCGGCTATCAACTCCAGGATGCTACCTAGGACATATAAGATGTACCAGATAACCAGGGCCAAATTGCAATCATTTACGGCCCTGGCCATACCCCTTCACTCTTCTCAAACCTTTGTGTACTTCTATCATGTCTGACAAACCAGCCACTGAACACCATGAACCTGATAACAAACAAGCCGTGAAAGCCCTTCCCGACGGTATCCAGACAGACACGGGTCTGGTTCTGGCTACTGATGCTTTGGACGGCCCGACCTCGCTGAAAGTCGCTTCTGATGGTCATGTATGACTCAAGTTCCGAACCTTTTTGGAAAGTTGGGTTGACATGATGAGATAGACTGTTCTCCTACCGCAGCCCACAGATGATCCCGGTGACCCTTTGAACTGGTCTTGGTCTCAAAAGCACCTTGTTCTGTTCACCATTGCATGGGCGGCCATGTGTGCCGACTTTACCTCTGCAGCTGGCTCATCTATTATTTTCGATCAAGCAGAAGACTGGCATATATCGCCCAATAGAGCGAACCAACCCAATTCGATCAACGTGCTGTTCAAGTAAGTTGGAAACTCTCTCGTGGATGGCGCTGGTTATGGTGAAGCTTACAATATTCCTCTAGTGGTATTGGTGGCCTCCTCTGGGTACCCCTAAGCTCCATCTGGGGTCGAGCTCCAGTCCTCTTCTGGACAAATGTCGCCGGTCTGGCTATGAATATCGGTACAGCCGTCGCTCCGAACTACGATACTTATTTCGCCATGCGGGTTCTATCAGGTCTCTTTTTGACTAGTGGCCAGACTATTTCCATCGCCTTCCTTCGAGATATCTTCTTCTATCACGAGCGTGCCCGGAAAATCGGACTGTGGGCTGCCCTATACATCGCCTCGCCGTACTTGGGACCGTGTCTCGGTAACTTTGTCATCTACGAGACAAGCCACTGGCCTGACATCTGGTGGATGAGCGTTGGTGTTGCAGGTGCACAGCTGCTCCTCGTCTTGATATGTATAGATGAGACGTGGTACAATCGAGATGTCCCGCAAGACAGCCAGCCGAGCAGACCAAACGGCTTTGGGAGTCGTTTGCTGCGAATCACGGGTATTTGGCAATTGCAGCACAGATCATATTTTCCAGGCACCAAGCCTGTCCTGAAAAAGCTTTTTACCACGATCACGAGGCCAGCCTTTACATTGATTTGTTTTGCGTAGTGAGTTTTGACCGTTGGGATTAAGCACATGAGCATTGCTGACCTGTTGTTCCAGCTTTCTCTGCTTCGCGTGGGCCATCGGCATCAACATTTCTTCCACCATCTTATTCGCCAGACCCGAAGAGGTCGGTGGCTATGGCTATTCGACGAGAACGATCGGCTTTCTATACTTTACCACCTTTGTAGCTGTCTTCCTAGGCGAAATATTCGGTCACTACTTTAACGATTACATGGTTCATCGCTACGTCAAGAAACATCGTGGTCTTTATGAACCAGAAGTACGACTCTGGACTATATACATCTCAATTGGGTTCATGGTTCCATCCCTCATACTTGTTGGTCAGGCCTTCGAAAGAAGACTTCATATCGCCGCCGTGATCATGGGCTGGGGTACCTTCATCTTTGGTCTGATGCTAATGTCCGTCTCCGCCACCGCGTATGGGCTTGACTCATATCCCACCGTGCCAGCTGAGCTTGGCGGTTGGATCAATTTCGCTAGGACGGCTGGTGGTTTCAGTGTTGGCTACTATCAGGAACCATGGCTGGAACTTGTGGGTGCCGATGCTAGCTTTGGCACGCAAGCGGCGATAGTGGCATTTTCAGTCGTCCCCATAGAGATTGCACGAATTTATGGAGGTCGCCTGAGGCGTAGGTTCACCATAGAGGGCTGAAGCCTCCATCCGGCTCGCACCGAGCCTACAGCAACAAGAGGTTTAGAGAGATGTATCCTTAGGAGCAAGGTGTGGACTGTAGGGTAGAAGTGGTCGAATGATGGTGTTTGTTACTCAGTACTATCTAACTTTGCACGCCTCTCAAAGGCAATATGCATACACAATTGTTACTCAGTACATCAAGGTCTACTCGTGTAATCCATGGATTTTGGTATAACATTGATAGTGCTTGAATATTGATCGAAGAGCGTGTTAGATGTCTTGCATGCAGATATCTTACGAAACAAGTTCAATTCATACACAACTATTCCACTCCAGAGCCATAACCATGGCATCAGATGATCAGTGAGCTTTCGTTTCAACAATCACAGAAAACACATTTGAAGCGGGTAAGAACTGGCAAGTTATTTGTTGTTATTTGCTATTGGGACTAACTTCAAAAGACACTATATGCGACTCGTAATTGGCCTGAAGGATTGTCTCATGACAGGGGTCTATCTAATATATGGAGAAGTGCTGATTTCAGCGCCGCAATGGGGTCCTCAGGACGGGTTGCACTGCGCCAAGCGATATGTCTGTCTGGCCGGACCAGAAGAGCGCCTTGATCACTGATCTCTTGGCGGCTCTTCCACTCACCGAATACATCATCGTAAGTGCAACGATAGCCAATGCTATACACACGCAACTGGATCCCCAATTCCTGGCCTATCTTGGCGGCAGCAAGTTCCCAAGGCCTTCGGCCAATACCGACGATCAGGCTAAAGTGACCGTATTTGACAACATCGAGAGTTGATATAAGTTGTTTCTCGAACTGAACCCATGCATGAGGAAGATAAGCTCCTGGGTGGGTTGTAGGCTCATAATAAAGCACAGGATCCCGTGCATGAGGTGGAAAGGGAGTTCCATCGCCAACTACTGCCGATGACGCTTTATACCGTTGGCCCATATGTAAACCTATGGCGTTTGATCGTCGGTTGCCGAGGCCAACTTGTTCAGCGAGACTTCTGCGACGTTCCTCGGCTTCAGGGCTATCGGAGAACAAATCTTCCAGAGAAGCAAATCCTTGCTCACTGGATCGTCCTTTATTGAAGCCTAGCACGCCTGACATCTGGGTCTGCTCGTAGAGGGTTGTGATAGCATGATCTACAACCTGCTTGCCAATTGGCTGACGCTCATGATCGTAGCTGTCAAGGAGCCCATCCCCAGCCTGACCCTTTATCACGAGGGCTAGCTTCCACGCAAGGTTGAAAGAATCCTGGATAGAGGTGTTGGTCCCAAGCCCGCTCGCAGGGGGGTGCCGGTGTGCAGCATCACCTGCGAGAAACGTACGGCCGCGTCGAAACTCCTTAGCTACCATGTGGTTGACCTGCCATTTCCCAACATGCTTGACTCGCATTGGTATCGAAGTATCCTCTAGCCCCATGACTCTTCGAGCATACTCGATAGTGGCTTCCTCAGACGTATCGGGTTCTCCATCTGCAGGGTCGTACTGACGGGTCAGAGTCCACTCGGTAAAGGGCTTCACGCAAAGGCAGTTCCCTGCGCTGACCCAGTTGTCGTTTCCTGGCTGCAAAAGCCAGTAGATGCAGGCAGGGCGCCATGATGTATAAGGTGTTAGATCAACCTCGAGCCACGAGGTCAGCATCGACATCAGACCAGGCTTGCCTTCGAATGGAAAGTCGAGCAGCTTCGCTACAACCGATCGCGCCCCGTCGGCACCAACTGCGTAGCGAGCCCGGATTGTGTACTCAGAGCCGGTTACTCGCTCTCGCACCCGAGCCGCCACGTGATCTGATTGCTCGATACCAATGAGTTCATGGTTGAACCGGACTTGAGCGCCGCTCTCGCGAGCTTGGATGAGCAAGACTGGCTCGAGGAGATGTTGTGGTGAGTTCTGCATCTCACAGGGGCTTGACATTGTAAAGTCAGATAGCTGATGGTCGCCTGCGCCGTAACATCTGTACCGACCAACTTCTGTGCCCGTGAGGCTAGTGGTCATAACTCCAGAACCTAGGTCTTTGAGAGGCGTAGAGACAGCCTTGACCTCTTTCTCGATGCCCATACCACGAAAGATCTCCATAGTTCGTTGATTGGTGATATGGGCACGGGGTGCAGGAGCTGTACCATTGTGCTTCGCAATTGCCACAGTCTTGACCCCGAGACCACTCAAGAGTGCTGCCAGACTGAGGCCTGTGACCCCAGCGCCTATAACAAGAACATCGGTATCTAAGTCGGTCATGGTCAAGGCGTTGAGGATGTCTGGGGTAGGACGGTAGTATAGAGTGATGACAGAATATAAGTTACGGCCAATTAGGCAATGCTTAGCCAGGTAGATAGATAGCTTTATGATATCAAGTGTGATACAACACATGAGGTTGTCCCTGCTTTTTACTACATAAGATCAGCATGTGCTAACTACCTCTATTGTACAGCTTATTCTCAGGGCATCCAATCAAGCCATCTCCCCACCATCCCCAGAAAGTTCAATCAAACGGATCATGTGGGGCCGCGGGATTTCGGAGGCACCGGGGTCCTCGGAGGAAGCGGACATCGATTATGTGCCGAAATGATTGGCCAGCCGACCCTTGACATCCAATGTCTTTCCGTCAGCACTGACACGCGCAAAGCCTGCCATTCATACGCAATTCGTTGTTCGAGTTTCACCTCTGTATCTTCAAGTAATAGATGTAGTTATAGCAAGTAAAAATATGTTGTCTTCTTTGAATTATGAGATGCCTAACATAACACCAGATCCTCCACGCTGGATTCTAGATCAGGTTCTTGTGAACAAATGTCGTATTGGCACATATGCCGTCAAGAGAGGCAAAGAAAACTGCTACTGGTTCTTTACCAGCGCCATCATAACTCCATATGATGGTCGAGACATGACTCTCTCCCGCCAGTCTTTGAGGTTTGGCCTTGACGTAATCTCGTGTTCCAGATTCAGGCGGCTCACAAGATACTCAACCATGGGAGCGAGGAGTATGTCCGCAAGACTAAGGGAATTCCCAGTGAGATACTCAGTTCTCCCCAACATGCCTTCGTAATAGTCTAAACACTCGGCGATGGTCCTCTTGCTCATATCTATTCCTTGCTGGTCTCTTTCGTCGTTGGTTGTGTTCCTAGAGTGCAAGTTAACTCATGATCCTGTCAAAGAGGTGGTTAGTTGGCTGATCATACCTTTTGAAGATCAGTTTATCTGCCAGGTTGTCAATAGCATTGTCAAAGTACGAATACCCGATGCTATCCACTTGCTCGAAAAAGCCGAGGTCTTCGACATTGGTGGGCAGGAACGAGGGGTTGTATTTTTCCGCAAGGTATCGACAAATTGCACGAGATTCAAACATGATTAAATCTCCTTGTTTGAGTACCGGCACTTTTCCAAAAGGGTTGTACTTTTTGCGGAAATCCAAAGACTGCATATCAAGATGTGAGTATATATGACGATGATAACTGCAACGTCAATGTCAGTCAGGTAGCTACTTTACGTACCTTGTGCTCTCCTTCTTTCATGTTAACTATCTGAAGCTTATATGGAAGGGACGACTCTTCTAGGAGTAAGATAATTCTTTGCATCCGGGGGGATGCTAAATGTCCGATGACATGAGTTTCCATGCTGAATATAAGGCTGACCTTTATGAATGTCTAAGAGAAACAGGGACTATATTATGTGCTTTGTTTAGAAAGAGAGATATAGAGTGAGAAGGAGAGGGTTTGTGTGTGGGTGTGTATAGGTTAATGTTAATATATAAATAGGTCGTAGGGGTAAGGAGCGTAACTCCTTTACTTACTTATATGTTTACCTTTATGAAATAATAAGTATATAACGAGGTTAATAAGTAAGCGTCGCAGATAAGTAAATAACGCGCTTTTATTTTTATCTTAAATTTAGTTTTCTAAAAGTCTATACTGTACTAAAGCTTTAACTTAAAGTTTTTTTTTAATTTTACTGTTTTTTAAAAGCTTTATTCGCTAGAGACTTTATAATGTAATAAGATTTCTTAATTTATAGGTTTAATCTTTATAACTATTTTCGTTTGTGGTAGACCAACTGCCTCTTATCTTATACCGGAAACTCTGTAACTCCATGGGTGCGTCCTTTTATCATAGCAAATCGTGTACATGCAATGAAGCATATGGCTCATAG
>JAATHB010000915.1:0-22364 GCA_014822075.1 Fusarium buharicum
GCTTATACAGAAGATCCTTGGTAGAAGACGCGTTGTAAGGCGATACCCATCAGAAGCCAAGTTGCTAATCCAAGTTCATCGAGAGGTCTTGGATTTCTTTCGTTCTTCGCTTGGGCTACTTTCGAATATCGCACCTAGCCCACTAAGGGAGAAGGAGTCGTTGGTTGAGTGCAATACAACCAGCCAAGCGGCAATGATGTTCACAAGATAATGAAGCATATAGGCATGGGAGATGCCATAAACTGCAGCGTACAGTGCAGTAGCGAATAGAAGTAAGCTGGTAATATAACCAAACACTCTGCTCATTTGAGGCACCATCTTCCCTGTCGTCAGATTCTCCACAAGTAGGATGAACGGCATTATTGATAGAACATTATGGTGTGAAGAGAAAGGCGTGAGCCAATGAACAGCCAAGTTCCGAATCCAGACAGCCAGAATGGGTAGATTGATGGGAAGAATCCAAAGCATCAGAAGCAAGATAGAGTGAGCGTAGTGGTAGTAGTTCGAGTTCGCGTCTGACGGCGTAGTACTGTTGATGCGGAGGGCCCGTATCACAGTAAAGAGTTGCACCAAGCATGCCACTAGATATGCAAACTGGTAAGGAATAAACGTCCAGACCAGGAACAAGAGAATCACCGTGGTGATCATGCGCCTCTTGGGGGTCGATGGCACAAACGCAGGCGTCTTTGAGAGGCCTTCATCCTGCGTTACAGCCGACAGAGGGAGCAGACTCAATAGCGTATAGAGCAAACCAAGAATATGCGTCAAAGCCTTAGTCAGGTAGTGAACCACAGCACACACGCCAATGCAAACGACGCCAATCAGAGGCACGAGAAACCAGAAAAAGGGGTCGTCCGTCCCAATAAGAATGTCGTGCCGGTGGAAGTCAACATTTGGCGGAGCCGCATGGGCCCGGTTAAAGCATTTACCTAGCCAGGATACCGGAAGTCCTTCTAAAGACGTCGAGAGAAACGTCAAAGACAAGAGCAATAAAGGTATCGATTGTCGTAGACACAAGTCCAAGCTCTGGGAGAATGAGATGAAGACTCCCGAATTATCGTAAACACGGAATTGCTTGCGTAGAACAAGCGCAACTGTCAACATGGGAAAGGCAGCGAAGACGGTTCGATATCTCATGTAAAGCTTGCCAAGACTGCCCCAAAAATCAGGCTTGATCTCCAGGCGAATGCTGGAGTCGCAAGACGGATCTGCCCAGAGCTGAAATGTGAGGCCATTCTCGGGCTCAAGCCTTAAAGAGGGCGGTAAGTACGGAGCAATACCGTGAAGACTGACGTCGGCCGATCGAGCGTTGACAAAATATTTGGATTCGTATGGTTGATTGAGATATTGTCGAATCAATGGGTTGAAAAGAGCCTTGGCAGTCTGACAATGAGGACTTGTGATTTCCAGTTTATAGGCGAGGAGTGCAGATTGCAACGAGGGTATGTTGACCTCTACTGTCATTGGGCGACCTGCGGGAAGATCCAGGGAGATACCGGAGAGGAGGAGTTTGGTAAGACCAATATCCTCCTTTCTCGAGTACGCGGATTGATCGCTGAACTCTGCAATCAAGAAGTTGTGAGTGTTTGAAGCAGCTTTCTCTATGACAGCCACAAACTGATGATCAGATAGTTGCTCAAGATCATATTGAAGGTAAGAGAAAGGGATGATTTCTCGCTCTCGATCAAGATAAAACGGATACTTGGACGAGGAGGTAGAGGCGGGAAGCAGAATACGGTCTGATGCAACATTTTTGCAGGCAAGCCTTGTCGAGCCGCTGCCTTCGTTGGAAAGGTCGATTTGAAAGGGATACAGCGAAGTAGCCTGCCCGGACTGGAAAGGATACACACTACAGAACAAGACTTCCAGCTTGCCGTTTTCTCCCGCCTCATCCAGAGAAGCGTCCGTTAGAACAGTAAAGCGTTTGGCCTCAGGCGAACCCTGTGGTGGAATGGGAAGCAAGTGAGCCTGTGGCTTCGTCTGTTTACCAATTTGTTCCAGAATTAGACGTTGTCCAGCTGGGAGGATAGAGTTTGAGTCATCGCTCAACGTCAAAAGGGTTGTTGCCTCTTTCAATGGTAAGTCCTTCTCCATCGTTGGCTCCATTCCCGTCAGGAAACGCTTCTTGAAAGTCCTCATTCGGTCGGCACGAGGTTTGGTTTGTGATGCTCGATGGACGTCGATGATATCATAAAGCGTTTTCGTAATCACCTTCCGAAACTGGTCGCACCAAAGAATGGCCTGGTGGTCCATACTCGTCCATACGGTCGGGATGCCAGTTGTGAAGACGGTGAAACCGTGTGTCGGAGGAACCAAAGACTCGAGACTCGCATAGTCAGATGGCACAACCGTGTCTAAGCCACCACCTGCGATTGAGACCAGAGTAACATGCCACAAAGGGTTGTTGTTGGCCCATTTCTGCGAATATGCCCGACGCCAGTAATCGTTTATCTCATCGTAGATCTGAACTATCTGTCCATCAAAAGTGACCGGGGGACGAGCATGCGGCGCTGACATGGTAATGATGGTGTTGATTGAATTTGTCTGATAATTAGGTTGAACGAGCATGGCCCTTGCGACCACTCCGCCCATAGAATGCCCCAAAACAATAACCGATGTCGGGTCAGGGAGATGGCCCTCTCGAGAGACACGCTGAGGATCGGAGTAAAGTGATAGGATGTACCGAACGGCTTCATTAAGATATTCAGCTTGATCAAGCAGCGTCTGGCCGTGGAATGCTGTAATGTCCTCGTTAAAATCTACTGTAAAGAAGTCAAGACTCCGGATGCCGGCATCAAGAGCGTCGTGATCATGCTGCAGATTGTTGTGAAAGTAATTAGCTGCCTCTGCAGCAATGGGGCGGACTTGCTTGTAGCTTCCTGCATTCCCGGGGATGAACAACACGGGAGTACCGAGAAGCTATCGACGTATAAGTTGAGTGTTTGAACTTTCTACCTAGTTACAGGACAGAAACGGGGGGACGTACCTTGTCCGCCGGCTCGACACCTTGCTCCCGATAGAGATACAATGAATATTTCGTTGCAAAGCGTGTATGTTCGGTATCGAATTCGGTAAAGCGGACATAGGACGGACGCATGTAGGACATACGACATCCCTTGGGGTCGAGTTGGCTCGTTACAAGAGACCTGAGAATGCTCATGAGGATGGCGATGCCCAGGGTGGAAGTGAGCAAGACGATAATCGAGAAGCGCGGGCGACGTATGCGTCGGTTCGGAGAAGGGGATTGGGTTGGCGTTCTGGCGAGAGCCATATCGGGGGTTGATGGAGCCGCGAGAGAGGTGGGCTTTAGGGCGGCTGTCGTTTGAGGCTCGTCGCGGGAATGGGTGTTTCTGCCATTGCGATCGTTTGAGGGCTTCCAATTGAGACTGCTCGGCCGTCGAACTCGTGTAGGCGATGTGCGCGTCTTGGAGTTGGGATCGGGGTCGGGGATGTCGGACTCGAGGGAGGCATTATCACCATCATCGGCCGATCCGGAAGAGCGCCTCTTCATGGAGAAGGCGCGTTAAGACTCGCCGCGAGCCTAGACCTACAACAAGACAGAATAGGTATCAAAAAGTAGCGAGACTGTCGACGAGGTCCAAGTGAGGGTCGCGGCGATCTTGAAAATAAGAGACGAGGCCGGGGAAGCGAGGTCAGATCGATGTGGAACGAGGTCAAAGCCAAGATTGAGATCAAGGACGCTTGGAAGATTAGCCAGACTGGCAGAAGTTCAGGACACCACCAAGGCGAAGGCCAGCAGGGATGTGATGAGGGTCGGTGAAGGCGCAATTGAGATTTGTTGGGCGGTAACAGGAGAAGACCCGTTTGCGACGAGATGCAACCGGGGGTGTTGTTTGATCTATGTATGCTGGCAGGTCAATCAATCACCTTAGCCATGCAACGCAACACAACGCAACGAACGATTGTTTTAAGCTTTGAAACGAGCAGCTACAACAATGGCCTATTAGAGACAACGAGAACGACAGTAACTAGCGAACGAACGAGGGAGCGAGCGAGCAAAGATGATCAAGATGCTGTTGGCAGTAGGTAATCTGGGTAGGGCAATACATGCGGTTCCCCGGTCCCTTCTGAATCCAATCAATGGAGGTGGAAAATTGGATGTCGATGGCTTCTCTGACTTATCAGCCGAGCAGAGCCACTTAGCGTTGTGTCTCCCCTTTTTTTTCCCCTTCCCTCCAGGCTCTTGCAGCTAAGCGCCACAATTTTTGGAGAAACTGGCCCCCATTATTGTCCAATGGTATTACCCGGTGCCTCAACTTGGCCCAACTACAAGGAAGGACAGGCAAACCCCAACAAGCAAGAAGCAGGCTGGCAGGTTGGTCATCACATCTTCATCTTGTTACTGCGTCGTGGCAGGGATTTCATGCAGCCATTTAATTACAGGCCACTCTAAAGGATCGTTTTAACTGCACATCTCTATCAGCGCCTTGGTATGAGGCCATTTATTTTTCTTCAGTTGTCTAGCCACCACTCTGATTGTGTAGTACTGTACTGCGATCAGAGCCCATATATAGATAGGCTAACTAACATATATATTCTCTGATGCGTCATTGGAGTCATGTTGATGCGCTGGCTAGAGGTGTGCTTGACCAAAAGAGGTCGACTGTGTCACCCGAGATTGTTCGAGAGCTCGCTCACACGCTCTCGTGTTGCCGCACCATTCTGGCGCGCTGGAACAGTTAGCCTTAGCTTACCGTCAACGCCTCTCCCTTCTTGGTTCCCTCTTAGGGTCTGGGTAGTGTGCACCTCAAGCGCATCTTCCGTCTTGGCCCAAGGATAGCTTGCTTGGACTCGAACCAAAAGTTTGGAGCTCTAGATATTCAAATCTGTTGCGTATCGAAAATAGAACGCAGAATCTGTTGGCGTATCCGTAGTTCATGTGGTCCTTTCGTTTGTGGGGCCGAGTAGCTCTCTTTAACAGATGCTATACTACGGATACCTCGTGAGACTGAACGTAAGGTACTAGAGGCTGTTAAATGTTGGTGGCTGGGAACACGCAGTACTTATCGCTTTCGTAACAGGCAACGTATTCCTATGACACTATACTGTTGAGTTCGTGTGGGGGCTGAAAGCCAATGTACCTCACCTTGCTTCCTTTCCAGACCCTACATGTGCTGTATGTATTTCTGGGCCGTGAAGATTGGGGCTTGGGAATCCGTAACATCCATCCTGTAATTACTGGTACTCCCGAAAGACTGTACTGAATTGTCCGGATCTTTTCAATGCAGTGTCACCCCTTCAATGCAGGCACGCTGCATTGATCTCTGCTTTCATAGGCCGAAGCTTCCGCTTCATTGCATTCGTAGATCCGATGTCATTCATGGATGTGTCTCGATTTTTTCTTCTGCTTGTCCCGGGCGCAGGATACTCTCTACCCGCTAAATGAATATTCGCGATAGCTACCTAGGCTCGATTCTGTTAAGTCATACCTTAACCGTAAGATACCCACGTCTAGCTTGTAAGAGCTTCATCTGGCATTCACATGGCAATAGATGGGACAAACAGTGACTACAGATCTACTTTAATAATTCAGCTTCGAATCTTTCAGATCCCAGCCAATCAAACTACGTCGCCAGTTTGCCAATGGTGGTGGAATTATAAGCTCATCTGGGTCTAGCCGTCCCCAATTTCATCGTCATAACAATGCCCAGGATCCTCTATGTGAATCGTTAAACATGGCTACTATAAAGCAAATCGATGGACGCACGGTACATTCCCTACCAATTCAAACCTGAAACAGCTGACTTTCTTAGGTCCATCAAATACAATCCGGTCAGGTCATTGTCGACCTTTGCTCTGTCGTCAAAGAGCTAGTCGAGAATAGCGTCGATGCTGGTTCAACAAGCATAGGTGGGTGCACGATTCCGTTACCTGCTGGGCCTGTCGGCATCCGTCATCATTATTTCTGACATATAGTCTACAGATGTACGCTTCAAAAACCAAGGACTCGATCTTATCGAGGTGGCTGATAATGGATCTGGCATAGCCCCCGCCAACTATGCCTCAGTGGCTCTCAAGCATCACACGTCCAAGCTCTCGTCATACTCGGACATAGCCATGTTAGAGACATTTGGATTCAGAGGTGAAGCATTAGCTTCCTTGTGTGCTTTATCTATTGTCAGTATCACAACTTGCCAGCAAGGCGAGGCTCCTAAGGGGACCAAGCTCAGCTTCGAGCCCTCTGGAGCACTCAAGGGGACGACCGTCGTGGCAGCCTCAAAAGGCACTACTGTCTCGGTTGAGCGCCTTTTTCATAATCTACCAGTTCGACGCCGGGAGCTTGAACGGAATATCAAAAGGGAATGGAACAAAGTCATCGCCCTCCTCAATCAATATGCCTGCATACAGACGAATCTCAAGTTTTCTGTGTCTCAGCAACCTACAAAGGGAAAGAGGATTCATCTATTCTCTACTAAGGGCAATCCAACAACTAGGGAAAACATTATCAACATATTTGGGGCAAAGACTATGACGGTTCTGGTGCCCCTTGATCTAACTTTTGAGATGCAACCCTCTACAGTTGGTCCGTCCCTACAGGTTGACCACAAACATAAATCTGCCTCAAAAGAAGTACGTATTGTGGGCCATGTTTCGCGGCCTTCTCACGGCGATGGCCGCCAAACTCCAGATCGTCAGATGTTCTTCGTCAATGGAAGGCCCTGCGGATTGCCCCAATTTGCAAAGGCTTTCAATGAAGTGTACAGATCATACAATAACTCTCAAAGTCCTTTCATTTTCGCCGACATTCAGCTTGATACCTACATGTACGATGTCAATGTTAGTCCTGATAAGAGGAGTATCTTATTACACGATCAAAACGAACTTCTCGATAATCTGCGCACCTCTCTTACAAACCTGTTCGACTCACAGGATTACTCAGTTCCTACGTCTCAGCTTATGCCGTTTAAGAATCGCGCTGAGAAGCAGGCCAACACACCGTTCAAACCACCATCCATCACTCCTACAAAGCTCCGCAACGATTCTCACCATGGCTCAGAATCGAATGATGAGATCAGCGATGAAGACGTTATCGTTTCAAAGATACCATCAGGTGCTGCAAGGAGGATTGGCGGATCCAGGTCGTTGTCAAAAGATACCAGTGGTCAAAACCTGATCAGTGGTTGGATAGAAAGAAGGGCAACCTCCCGACCAGAAAGTCGAGGCAGTACAATTGCGACTCCTTCCAAATCTTCGGCTCGGCCCAATTCGCCAGGATCATCTGCTATGCAAGAGGAGCCAAGCCTATTTGTCAGAAGCCCTTCACCTCCGTCAGAGAGTGACGAGAATGATGCTGAAAAACCACTCCCTGTCCGTGACTTCAACAAGCAGTTGAAAGCAAAGAGTATCACGAAGGATTCACCCGCTGCTGCCGCAAGTAACTCACCAGTTTTGGTTCAAAGTGAGCCCCAAATTCCTGCTACGAGGCCTTTGAGGCGCGGGCAAGAAGATCGCACGCAAGCCAGCCCGCTAAAAACACCTCGAACAAGGCCGACACCAGAGGTTACTACAATCATTATTGGTGATGAGATGGTACAAGATGGAGCAAGCGCTTCTGGTGACGAGGATGAGGCCATGGCGCCTCCCTCTGAAGACGATATGGACGCCGAGGAACTGAAGCCCTCCTTTGGGAGTCGTCTCACTCAAGTATATGCAGTTGGAAGTACGACGGGTAGAAGGGTCTCCTTTCGTGAAGAGTTAGACGAAAGGGCCGACGGCGCTCAGACACTTCCAGATGCAGGCGCAGATGCAGACAGCAATAACGTCGTATCGGATGCAGTCAATGAGCGAGATGGAGATAGTGAGATGATTGATCCATCTCCTGGAGCTGGGAGGCAGGAAGAACAAGAATCACTTAGCGCGTCGCCAGAGAGTCCTGGTGCTCCTACGCCGAGCGAAGTCACTACAGCCGAACATAAAAGTCAGCCTCCCAAGACTAGTGTACGAAAAAGAGAACCCACCGCTCAGCTACTCCAAACTCTACGAACAGACGAGAGTCTTATTAAATTAGAGATGGCTGGCTGGGTAAATGGTCTTGTTTCAGGGCAGGGCCATCTGACTGGTGATGATGAAGTGACAGATCTTGCTGCAGATAACGCGGAAGAAAAGCTGTCTCTCACTATAGCCCGGAAGGATTTCTTAAGAATGAGAATAGCCGGGCAGTTCAACATGGGTTTTATTATAGCAAGTCGTCCCGCGAACACGACGTCAGGCGAGGAGCTCGAAGTAGTTGAAAGGGATGAGCTATTCATCATTGACCAGCATGCGACAGATGAGAAGTACAACTTCGAAAGACTACAGGAAATCCAAACTGTCCAGTCTCAACGGCTTGTCCATCCGAAACGGCTCGACTTGACAGCTCTCGAAGAAGAGATTGTGTTACAAAACATTCCAGCAATTGAAGCCAATGGATTTAAAGTCCATGTTGATATGAGTGGAGATGAACCAGTGGGTTCGCGATGTGAAGTACTGGCGCTTCCAATGAGTCGTGAGGTGACTTTCTCACTCACTGATTTCGAGGAACTGATAGCTCTGCTTGGTGAAGAGTCGTCAGAGTCAAAACATATACCCCGTCCATCAAAGGTCAGGAAGATGTTTGCCTCAAGAGCATGTCGAAGTAGTGTCATGATTGGCAAGGCCCTAACGCATGGGCAGATGGAAACGTTGGTCCGACATATGGCAGAGTTGGATAAACCCTGGAACTGCCCGCATGGCCGTCCTACGATGAGACACTTGTGTCAGCTAGACTCGTGGGATACAAAGGGATGGAGGGATGACGGCCTACAAGACTCGTCAATCTCTTGGCAATCCTATATTAGTGGTAAATAGTCCGTGTTGAAACGAGGGAACTGGTAATTGTGTGATCCAAGACTTTGTACTGTGTATTATAAAACCCGGTAACTACCTAATAAACTACATATTTCCAAGTTCGCGCCCTAAACCGTGTCCAACCCTGGATATCATCCTACCATATCGCATCCTGCATTAACCTCATAACGAAAGCATCACTAAACAAATAATTCCAAAACCTCATCGCCTCTCCGCAAGCGGATTGCGTCCATCAAGGAAGGAAAACCGGTTTCCTGCCGCTCGTCCCTCCTCCGCCATCTTTCCACTAACATTGCGTCGACCATACGCTGGTGAAGCATGCTGGTTGTAGTCATTGCCTGTCGAAACCTTGCGGTTGTTGTTGTTGTCGCCAACCAGGACAGGAGGTGTCGCGCTCTTGAGCTCGCCGTATGGTCTGGCGATGAAATCGGCTTCTGGCTGAATAGAGCTCTGTCGATTCCGAGGAGTCATCGCTGGTTTCTCATCGGCGATGTCTCTGCTCGCGCTCACGCGTCTTGCATTCAAGCTGAGCTCAGTTAGAGAATCTTTGAATGGGAAATAAGGTGTCTTGGCTCGCGGGGGTGAGGCGCGTTCCTTCTGAGAAGCGGGAGGGTTCAGGCGAAGAGGATGAGGTCGGAGATCGTCTCCATCAACACCCAGGTCATATGAAGGGTCGTTCTCGTCGCCATATTCAGAATCAGAATCATCATGAGCGTACCGCTGAGCCAAGGCTTCATATGACTTGTTCTGGCGGTTCGCAGCACTTGTCTTTGCTGCCTCCATTTCACGGTTCCGTTGGTTAGTTCGAGAGATGAGCGAGTCTGTAGGCATCCAGGTTTCCGTAAATTTAGCTGGTCGAGGCTGCTGGCTGTGTCTGTTGTAACTGCTGGGTGGGCGAGAACTAGTTGGGCGGGAGCTGGCATCTTCATCAAGAGGGATTTCGCTGTACGCATCATGGTAGATTGAACGGGTGGCAGACGTGCGCGTTGTCGCCCTTGACGCAGCCGAGTCTCGGCGATCACGGCGAGGAGTTACGGGGGGTCTCTGGTGTTGTGGGCTTGGTGGGAATTGTCGAGAGTTTCTGGTTCCCACTGTAGTGCTGGATCCGGTACGAGTATGGCTAAAGGGAACTGCGCGTGGTGGTTCGATATTGTCATGGATGCCTTCCTGGGGCACAAGAGACTCTCGTCTGCCGCTTCGGGGTGTAGACATACGGGCGTCGCTATCCATGGTGCTAGAGGTGGCTATAGATGACTTGTTCCTCTTGTGCTTAGGACGAGCAGTTAAATGACTCTCGAGAGGGTTCATATCAGGAGGCATCAAGCTGATCTTACGGAACATAAAGCCCAGCCAGCCAGAGATCGCCAAGGAGATGAGATGAAGGCCTCCGGCTGCGACAAACGTGTAGAAAACGGCGGGCTTGAAAATGTCCATAAGAGACTGATCCGAGAGGCGTGTTACCCATGCTTCACTCTTTGTGCGCACGGACAAGGCACCGAAGGCGTAGAGAGGCGCAACACCGAGGTCAGTCACGCCAGAGAAGAGCTGATATGATGCTGAAGAGCCAGGCGAGCGCGCTGCGGCGTCACGGGAAAGGTGGTAAATGCCATAGACGCAATGCCCGATCACGATACCAGGCTGCATGTACATGTTAGCTACATCAAGCGCAGGATGATTGAAGGTCATGATCTTACTGTAATTCTCATAACCCATCCCTCAAGTGCAGGCACCTTGGTAATGAGAATCATTAGAGTGAGCAGTCCAAGAGCTGCAACGAGTTGCAGTACGCGCAGCGCACTCTGCACACGCCGGAGCCACTTGATGAAGCTCTTGGCTCGTGGACTCATGGAAGCATAGTCGTTGGCCCTATAGGTAAGGACCTCATGCATACTTGGAGGCAGTTAGCCTCATCGTCTAGCACTATCAATGCGCCATCACTTACTCAGGGTGTCGGTTGAACGATACAAGCGGTCCATCTTGCTTCTTTCGCGGCGCTGGAGGTGTCCAACTCGCTCGCGTGACGGCCTTGGGATCAAACTTGGGCTCTGGGAAGCGCGTATCGTTATTAACGGCGCTGTAAAGGAAAGGCTTTTGCGACGGAGCCATGTCTGTCGTCGCACCACCGTGCGCTTGGTTTTGCGCGATCAGGAATTGTTGATCTTATTGTTCGTGCTTTGCTGGAATGGACCCAATCCAAGTTTCGGTATGTTTTAATGAGTGAATTGTCAAAGAGCGATGGTTATCCGATAGAGTTGGGATCCGGGAGACGGTTTGCGCCTGAAAACAGTTGTGTCGCCATGTCTCTGACGCAACTGGTTGTGAGGCTTACCAGCTGCGTTGGCACAGCAACAAGCCTTATCGGAAGTCGGGTCCTGTGCAACGCCGGTCGGGGATGATCGGCCTTGAGCGACCGGTCCGTTGTTCCTTGTGTAAAAGAGTCACTCTTCAATCATTGATTAGTTTCATGATTTGGTCACAATTCTTGAAACCTTTACTCAGTCGAAATGTCGCTAACAATAGTGCGGCGCTGCGCGCGTCTCAATGCGACTCATCAATTGTTCCGGCGAACTCCCTCTAGTCGACAATTCTCCTCTGTGCGGCAAAGTATTCGATCTCCGGAAGCACCGTTCCGCATGGCGGTCATAGGCTCCGGGCCAGCTGGGTTTTACACTGCTTATCGAGTGATGGGCAAGGTTCCAGGAGCAAAGGTAGATATGTATGAGAGTCTGCCTGTACCATTTGGGTTGGTTCGTCATGGTGTTGCTCCAGATCATCCCGAGGTCAAAGTTGGTTACCCTACAACAACACACACTTGGACATTAAAACTCACAATTATATAGAATTGCCAAGATAAGTTTGATGAAATTGCATCACAGCCCAATTTCACTTTTATTGGAAATGTCTCTATTGGTCACCCAGGTCACTCTTCAGACCATTGCACAATAGAGTTGCAAAATTTGATGCACCATTACGATGCAGTTCTGTTCGCATATGGCGCTTCAGAAGACAAGAAGCTGGGAATTCCGGGAGAGTCGACGCTCAGTGGTATCTATTCCTCCCGTGAGATGGTGGGATGGTATAACGGCCTTCCTGGCTGTTCCAGTTTAGACGTGGATTTAAGTCAAGCTGAGGAAGCTGTTGTCATCGGTCAAGGAAACGTTGCCCTTGACGTTGCGCGAATGCTTTTGGAGGACATTGATGTTCTCAGAAAAACAGATATCACAAAGAAGGCGCTTGAGACACTCTCCCGAAGTCGGGTGAAGAAGGTTCATGTTGTTGGAAGAAGAGGACCGATGCAGGTATGGTCATTCAACAGTCACGAGAAATTGGACGACACTGATATCGAATCAATAGGCTTCATTTACCATTAAAGAAGTGCGAGAACTCATGAATCTCAAACAAGTTGCATTCTTGCCTTTCAGTCGATCCCTGGTCCCCGAGAATTTAAAGAGCCTGCCACGAGCCTCGAAACGTTTGATGGAAGTGCTAGTCAAGGGCTCACCAACGCCTGCTGAGACTGCTTCTAAAGCCTGGTCCTTGGACAGCTGTCTCTCGCCGAAACATTTCCTTGGAAACCAGAATGCACCATCCAAGGTAGCAAGCACTGAATTCGACATTACCGAACTCGCATCACCATTTGACCCGAAATCATCAGTCAAGGCCACGGGTAAAACTACAATTCTGCCATCTGATGTTGTCTTTCGCTCCGTGGGATACAGATCAGTAGCTCTGCCCGGGTTCGCTGAGATAGGTATCCAGTTCGATGAACGTCGGGGTGTCGTTGACAATGATGGTCTTGGTAGAGTGACGAGAATGGTTTCGGATACGCATGCTGGCGGCGTCCACGACGAGCGGGTTCCTGGTGTGTATTGTGCGGGCTGGGTAAAGAATGGCCCAACTGGAGTCATCGCATCTACCATGCAGGACGCATTCACCACAGGCGATGCAATTGTACATGACTGGCTCGCCGGAGGTGAGTTCTTGAACACGGCGGATGAGAGTAGTGTAACGGGATGGGAGGGCCTGCGACATGACGCTGGACCGACAACATGTCGAGCCGTTGCATGGGATGACTGGCGACGGATTGACCGCGCCGAACGTGAACGAGGTCAAAAGAACGGCAAGGAAAGAGAAAAGTTCACCAACACAGAGGACATGCTGGCTGTCCTTGGATGACGCTTGAAATGCACTTTAACTATTTGTATATTACATCACTCTGTATTTCACATCTTGTATATCATAGAAAATCAAGAGCTCTTGATCTTCTCGGTAAGTTCGGGCACCTTTTCAAACAAGTCTCCAACCAGGCCGACATCGGCAACCTGGAAGATAGGAGCATCACCATCCTTGTTAATTGCCGCAATAACCTTGCTATCCTTCATACCTGCAAGATGTTGAATAGCACCAGAGATGCCCACAGCCATATACAGCTGAGGAGCAACAACCTTGCCTGTTTGACCCACCTGCAAACTGTTGTCGGCGTAACCACTGTCGACAGCAGCACGCGAGGCGCCAACGGCTGCGCCAAGAGCGTCGGCAAGAGGGTTCATAATCTTGTCGAAGTCCTCCTTGGACTTGAGACCGCGGCCTCCAGACACGACACGACCGGCAGTGGAAAGGTCGGGACGATCTGATTTGGCCAAGTCTTCAGACACCCACTCAGCGGAACACTCAGGCTTGGGATCAACACCATCTTCGACGGTGGCGGAACCTCCCTCGAGGGGACCAGCAGCGAAGGCGGTTCCTCGAATAGTGATAACCTTGACCGAGTCTGAGGACTCAACGGTGGCAATCACATTACCGGCGTAGATGGGTCGGACGAAAGTGTTCTCGTTCTCAATTGCTGTAATGTCGGAGATCTGTTGCGAATCGAGGAGAGCAGCGACTCGGGGAATAACACTCTTGCCAAACGCGGTGTGGCCTGCAATCACATGTGTATAGCCGCCCTTCTTGATGTTCTCAACCAAGAGAGGAGCAAAGTTCTCGGGGAGACCCTGACCCTTGTATTAGTGTTGCGCGCATAAGACTAGGTTCAATATACCGACCTTGTCATATGCACCGCTATCGACAGCGATAATCTTTTCAACACCCTCAGCCTTAGCAATCTCCTCGGCCACAGGCTTGATGTTACTACCAGCAATGAAGCCGTGTACTGTTCCACCGAGCTTCTTGGCAGCTGTGAAGGCGCTCAACGAACTGTGGTTGAGCTTCCCATCCTTCTGCTCAAGAACTGCCAGGGTAGACAACAGCCGCTGTCGTTGTGCGCTCAGGCTGTAGGCGTGCGCGCGCGCGATGAGGCCAGTGGCCTGCTTTGCTAGCACTCGTCTCGTGGTCGGAAGCATCTTGAGGGCGTAATTGTGTTGTGTTATTGGCAAACCAGTTGCCCGCTCGAGAAGGGTGATGTAGGTAGATTGGGTCGGCGACGGTTGGTGACGGCCCGAGGTCGTGGCCGAATAAATTACGCCGCCATCGGCCACAGGACGGGAACTGACGGCAGGTTGGGTGGAAATGCCGAGCCGGCTCAACTTGAATCACATGACTGATGGGAAAGCCGAAGAAAATGATATGTCTCCAGTTGTAGCTATAGAATAAATCATTCTAGTATTATCGATTCCCTGTGAATTCAGATTTATACCTTTATCTTCTTGTCCAAATGCTTGTGCTGATAGTTATACGCTGTAGTGGAGAAAGCCAACTTACAGTACGCCTCTGCCTGTGGCTCAATCGCAATGGTATTGATAGTAAATGGAGAGTTATTAATACATGCTACCAGAACCCAAGTAAGAACAGTTTATTAGTTATAATAATGGCGGATCCAGGAGAGGACCCGGTCAGGTAAAGTATCTATTGCACAGATCAAATGCTGTACTTGAATAAAGATCTGATTAGCTAATGTAGACCTCACGTGACCCATGAATCCCCCTGGAGCTGCGCGTCGAGATGGTCACGACTGAAGCCAGTCAATTCGCGCCAAAATTTCTCCAAGACGCGACCCATTTCATCGCCAGACTCCATCAACATCACGACGCTAGCGATATCGAATCCCTGACGACAAAGATAAAGAAGCATTTATTAATCACGCGACAACCTTCGCGCCCGCCCGATTGACCTATTGTTCTTTGTTGAACCGCTCGCGGTCCGTTCTCGATCGCGGTTATCATCAAGATGGACGACTCTGCGACCTATGGCTCGCCCAGCAACGGTGCTTCGCCCAACAGCAACCCTATCCTCGCGCAGCCCCTTTTACAACCCGATTCAGGCATGGGTGACGGAGAAGGTATGTGCGCGATGCGATTGGCTTCATGCCTTGTCCCAAACATGTTACTGATGGGATACAGATATCCAGATGTCCGAGGGATTGGCGACCGAGTCAAACATCAAGCAGGATAGTACAACTCCTGCACCAGGTAAATATCTCGACTGGAATCTGATGGAGAGGTTGCTAAGATGTCCAGGTCGCGGCGATGAAGACATGAACGATGCGCCGGCTGACGAGGCCAAGGCCAAAGAAGATGGAGCCGCTGGTGCTGACGGTCAAGAGACCAAGTCGAAGGAAGTTGTTGAATCGGCCGCCCGGGAGCACCTCATTGCGCAGACCCATGCGATCGTCCTTCCGAGCTACAGCACCTGGTTTGACATGAACGCCATCCACGAGATCGAGCGCAAGGCAATGGCCGAGTTCTTCAACAACCGCAACCGAAGCAAGACCCCTGCTGTCTACAAGGACTACCGCGACTTCATGATCAACACATATCGTCTCAATCCTGCCGAGTATTTGACAGTGACAGCCTGCCGCAGGAACTTGGCTGGTGACGTCTGCGCCATCATGCGCGTCCATGCATTTTTAGAGCAGTGGGGATTAATCAACTATCAGGTAAGAAGCTCGTACTGTGGACATCTGGCATTTCTGACAGCTCGTAGGTGGATGCTGATCAGCGCCCTTCACACGTTGGGCCACCTTTCACTGGCCACTTCAAGATCATTTGCGATACTCCTCGAGGTCTGCAGGCTTGGCAGCCCTCTGCTGATCCTGTCGTTCTAGAGGGCAAGAAGAGTCAAGATACTGACCAAAAGGCTACTGCGACTGCTCCGGCAAAGGGAGATCAAAACCTCGAAATTGGAAGAAACATCTACGAAGCCAATGCCAAAAGTACCCTCATCAGCAAGACCGAGGGTAAGACGAATGGAGAGACACCAACCACCAACGGCGTGCCTGGTGCTGAGGATGCCACCAAGACCCCTATTGCCAAAGTCCATTGCCACCAGTGTGGTAATGACTGCACCCGGATATACTACCACAGCAATCATACCGACACCAATCCCAAGGCTAAGTATGACCTTTGCCCCAACTGCTTCACTGAGGGTCGCCTGCCTGCCAACCATACCAGCAACATGTATGTGAAGATGGAGAACCCCACTTATACATCAACCCTGGATCGAGACGCTCCCTGGACAGATGCCGAGATCCTGCGACTACTTGAAGGTCTTGAGCGGTTTGATGACGATTGGGGTGAGATTGCAGAGCACGTTGGTACCCGCACGCGAGAGGAGTGTGTTCTTCAATTTCTGCAGCTGGATATTGAGGAGAAGTATCTTGATTCTGAAGCTCCTATCAGCGCCCCGACCGGTCTATCCATGCTTGGTGCTCAGCAGGGACAGCTCCCTTTCAGCCAAGTTGATAACCCCGTTATGTCTGTTGTCGGATTTCTTGCCAGTCTAGCAGACCCAGCAAGTACAGCAGCGGCCGCCAGCAAATCTGCAGAGGAGCTCAAGCGCAAACTTCGCAAGCAACTGGATGGTGACAAAGAAGGGGATGAGTCTCAATCCAACGGCGAGAGCAAGCCCAAGAGTGACTCAATGGACATTGATGTTCGACAAGAAACCACCACTACAACTACTACAACTACCACCACGACAACGAAGACGAATGCGCTTGCATCCATCCCCTTGGCCTCGATAGGCGCCCGTGCTGCAGGCTTCGCATCACATGAGGAGCGAGAAATGACACGCTTGGTGTCTGCTGCCTCCAATGTGACACTACAGAAGCTTGAACTGAAGCTCAAGTACTTTGACGAGATGGAGGCAGTCCTGCGTGCTGAGCGACGAGAGCTTGAGCGAGCAAGACAGCAACTGTTCCTGGACCGTCTGGCTTTCCGACGAAGAGTGCGTGAAGTCCAGGAGGGTCTGAAAAACGCGGCGACCATCGGAGGAGAGCAGGGAGCGCGGCTTGCTCAGGAAGTCATGAACGATGGTGATCGATTGGGTTTCCAGGCTGCGCCGGGAGCGCAAGCAGTTCCCCCACCAAGCAGTGATGGCCAAATTAAGAGCTATGAGGCATAGGAGCGTGGAATAAGAGTGCAGCAGCACATGACACGACTCAGGAAAAATGATGCATAGGAGATTTTTGGGTTCAATATCAGGGCGTCGGGTCGGCGTGGGGGATCGAAATACGTTGGTTGGCCTTCCTCAACGGCATGCCTTTTTGTCATCCAATCTCTGAGCTGTGACCATTAACGTTGGTATGAAGGGTGGGATGAGGCGAAAGCATAGGCTCTTCTAAAGGGACCATTGCGGCAGCTCAGGTGGTTGGGTTTCTGATAGCGTGTGGGATGTTCCTAAGGGCACACTTGGCCAAACGTACAGGCTTTCAAATCGACATAATCAGTTGTGAGGGGGTGTATTACTACATGGTATAGATGTCTTGGTTATTTTCTTGCTGACTTGTGTTCAGTCATTGGTTTGTGATCGCGGCGAATAGGAATGTTTATTTTAATTGCAATGCTTTCTCATTTCTGTTTCAACCATTAGTATGTCTGAATCAGAGCCGAGTGCACATAGTCTACGTTTGGGAATTCATGAGCTGCCATGTCAATTTCATCACGTAGCCCTTCCTTATTTTTATAGCATTGCTATTGGAGTTAGGATCATAACAGTATGTCAACTGATGTTAAGTCTCTTGTATTTCCTCGAGATCCCGGGTGCTTGCTTTCCGGCCCTCTAACTGCTTTCTAGCAATAATATCAGTTTTGATTCATTATGAGCATTGAGTTAGTAATAAACTTGGATGGGCGGGTAATAATCACCCGGGGTCTCCAGGAGATCTGTAAGAGGGCTACAGGAGTCGTTCGGTCGAGCTCCACACGAGGATCGGGTCAGCGGAATGAGTACCTACTAACAACAGATTCATCTGGCACTCACGTGTTGATCGATCGATTTAAAGCATGAAAGGTACATGGGATGTTCTGAGGTTCTGCACGACGGTTGAGATGCTGCAAAATGGCAGGCATTGCATGACATTGAATGGCCCAACGGAACTTTGGAGTCTGTGGATAATGTATTTTCAACTCCACTTCCCCACGAATCAGCCAAGCTGGGGTAGCAGACAGACAGACATCAAGTAATTGCTCTTCAAATATTCGAGTAATGAATCAAGCTTAGCTATGTTAGTTGTAAAAGGAACCGAGTTGAGCATATCCTACGAGGGCGAGGCATTAGTATACTACCACTTGATCCAACATTGAGGTTGAACTTGCGTTGAAGTAGTTTCCTTTCCCCAGAAGAGGCTCAAGCGATTGCCTCGGAGAAGGTGGATCATTATTAGACCATTTCCTCTGATTGGACACCTATGATGTTGCACCTGCCCCCATTCCCCCGACATTCGAACCTCGGCCCAAGGTTTCGAGGGTGAGGGACCGGGTGACGTCTCGGTCACAAGCAAATGGAACTGGACTCATCAATCTTCCATCCACTCACCCACCCACTTTAAAGATATCATCATCGCCCTAAGCTAACGAATCCTTGACCCTACCTCCACTGCCGGTGCTCGCCAACCCATCTTTTTTTACAACTGACCGTGCTCTGAGCCGAGGCCAAAGTAACAAGCGCGAAATCGGCCTAGTTACTCTTCTCATATAGAAAGCCGACAACATCGTGGCATACATATCTACCCCTTCTCTTCTTACCTTTGTCTTTTCCTTTCTCGATTTTCCCTGCTCGTGTCGGCCATGTTGACTCTAGCTCGCTCATCCGCCCTCAGGAATACCTTCCGTTATTCGACACAGACACGCGCAGTGAGTTAAACCCCATGCCTTTAGCATACTCACGTTATTGTTATTCTCTTGGAAACCTTCACATGCCACCATCAATGCTACTCGGACCACAAACAAGAGCGGGATTGCTCATCAGTTATTCCCCGCTGTGTGTGGATGGATGGATGCCGAGTCATGAGCGGGCGACAGGAACTGGGTCCGCGGATTGCTTGTGATCGGCCGCTCCACCCTGGTCCGGGGATGCTTAGAGCATTTGCCCAGCATCATCATATCTAATCATCTCGAATACTTTGATCTTTGGTCGCATTTTTGCTGACAGACTGAAATCAGGCGCAGACTCTCATCATGGCCCCTACTAAGCGAGCCAATAGCTCCGCAGCCTCTGCAGGTATGCGACAAAAATCTCCTGACATTCTAGGCCAATATACTGATGCGCGATGGCATAGGTTATGTCGAGAACAAGTCAAAAGGCCCCATGCTGCGATGGCAAGACTCTCTTCCTCGGTTGCCAGTACCGACGCTTGATGAGACTGCGAAGCGTTACCTCAAGTCCATCCACCCCCTACTATCTCCCTCCGAATACGAGACCAGCAAGAAGGCTGTCGAGGAGTTTGTGCGTCCTGGCGGCGTAGGCTCTAAGCTTCAAGAAAAGCTCGTCGCTAAGCGCGAGGATCCCAACACCAAGAACTGGATTTATGAGTGGTGGAATGATGCAGCCTATCTCTCCTACCGCGATCCCGTCGTCCCCTTTGTCAGCTACTTCTACTCCCACCGTGACGACCGTCGAAGACGAGATCCATCCAAGCGTGCTGCCGCGATTACGACTTCGGTTCTCGAATTTAAGAAGCAGGTTGACGCTGGCACCCTCGAGCCAGAGTACATGAAGAAGTTGCCCATCTGCATGGACAGCTACAAGTGGATGTTCAACGCTTCTCGTGTCGCAGCTAAGCCTGCTGACTACCCTGTTAAGTTCTCCGCTGAGGAAAACAAACACATTATTGCCATTCGCAAGAACCAGTTCTTCAAGATCCAACATGAGATTGATGGCAAGCAGCTTAACACTTCAGAACTTGAACAGCAGTTCAAGCGTGTCTACGAGCTTGCTCAGCGCGTTCCTGCTGTTGGCGCTCTTACCTCAGAGAACCGAGACATCTGGACTGATGCTCGCGATATTCTGCTCAAGGCCAGCCCTAAGAACAAGGATGCGCTGGAAGCTATTGAGTCTTCATCCTTTGTCGTTTGCCTTGACGATGCGGCGCCGGTCACTCTCGAGGAGCGTGCCCACCAGTACTGGCACGGCGATGGTGCTAACCGCTGGTTCGACAAGCCCCTGCAATTCATTATCAACGACAACGGCACATCGGGCTTCATGGGTGAACACTCGATGATGGACGGCACCCCCACTCACCGTCTCAACGATTATGTCAATGATCTCATCTTTGGCAACAAGCTCGACTTCTCTGATCCCAGCGTTCGATCCAACTTGCCAGAGCCCCAACTTGTGAAATTCGAGATCACCCAGGAAGTTCAGAGCGAGATCGACCGCGCAACCAAGGACTTCAACGACATCATTAGCAAACACCAACTTGCTGTCCAGGCTTATCAGGGTTATGGAAAGGGTCTTATCAAGAAGTTCAAGACTTCTCCTGATGCTTATGTTCAGATGATCATTCAACTTGCCTACTTCAAGATGTACGGCAAGAGCCGACCTACCTATGAGTCCGCCGCCACGCGCCGCTTCCAGCTCGGACGTACCGAGACCTGCCGTAGTGTTTCTGATGAGTCCGTTGCTTGGGTCACGGCTATGTCTGATGCCTCGACTGACGACAAGACACGTGTGGATCTCTTCCGCAAGGCCATCAATGCTCATGTTGAGTATATCACCGCCGCTTCTGACGGCAAGGGTGTCGACCGACACCTCTTCGGCCTCAAGAAGCTTCTCGAACCTGGTCAGGAGCTCCCTGCCATCTACAAGGACCCAGCCTACAGCTACTCCGCCTCATGGCATTTGTCCACTTCTCAACTTAGCTCTGAGTTCTTTAACGGCTACGGCTGGAGCCAGGTCATTGATGCCGGGTTCGGTATTGCCTATATGATCAACGAAAACAGGTATTTATTACTATTGTTATATGGATATCCAAACAACTCGCTAATAATCGCAATAGCCTCAACTTCAACATTGTATCAAAGGGTCTTGGCAGCGATCGTATGAGCTACTACCTAAACGAGGCGGCCAACGACATGCGTGATCTGCTTACACCCACCCTTGAGCCGCCCAAGGCCAAGCTGTAAATGTGCAGCTACACAATATTATTTCAAGCGATATGATGCCACAAATAAAGGCGATGACTGGTTCATTAGAGACACTATTCGCAGCTCGAGACTGGCGTTTCCATTTACTAGGTTATGTGTTCTAGACTTTGCTGCCATTTTTACGCTGCGAGAGATAGACGGCATTAGATATCAGAGCTTACACGATCTGGATATAGTAGAGTCAAGATCAAGACCAAATAAGAAAAAAAAGGTCAAAATTCAAAAAGGTTAATTCATCACCAAGATTGCTGGAAGTCTAGGTACATCTGATACAATCTCAATCGCAGCATGATGAGAAATTTGGCGCAATATCCTACTCCTACAATGACAGATCCAACGTATTGTTTAAACTAGCCGGCGTGAGCCACGATCTCGTTGACCAAGTCTCCCTTGGACTCGTCATAGTAAGAGCAGATTTGCGAGGGCAGAGGCACCTCTTTGTAGTCGTCATCCTCGCCGGAAATAACATTGAGGTTGATGCCCGCGGACTTGCTGGTAAAGACCTTGGTTCCTATGCTTTCCTTGCTGAAATAAATCTGCGCGCTGTCGATCTGATCCAGCATGACGGTGGGAATAGTGCCCATGACCTGGAGAGCAAAGTTCTGAGCCTTGACGACGTCAACGGTTGAGACAAGAGTGTCGACAACAAGGGATAACCGGGTAGAGTTCTCAACAGTAACTTGGTTGGCCTTGCCCCTGACGATGACAGTGGTGTTGTTGCATCGACTGATAAGAATCGACTGCGTCAATGAAGCCTCAATCTCGATAGGTTCGGCCTCCTTTTCATAGTTTTCCTAGATTGATGTCAGCTGCAAGTTGCGTTTGCATGATATAGTTATAACGTACGATAGTCCACTTGTTGCCCTCAAGCTCCTTCCTGGCGGGCTTCTTGATTCGCATGCTCTCGGGCTTAGGTTTCTTGCCAGGAGCAGGGCTCTTACCCCTCTGGCTGCTTGAAACCGTCGAATCAGTGCGAAGCGATGGGTTCTTATGTGTCATCTCAGACTTGTCTACCTTACGCAGACCCTTGGTAACGGCATCGCCCTTGTTGAGTTCCGAAAAGACAGCACCAAAGCCTCCCGTTGGTGCAGCTGCGGGAGCGGCATCCGTCTTGATATCCAAAACTGGGGGAGGGCCAGGGGGGGGCGGTGGTGG